>WNWK01007382.1:0-94742 GCA_009830355.1 Cherax destructor | reverse complement strand
TCTGGTGATGTTGTTAGCAAGATGATGCAACCAGCATACCTTGGCAGATCTTGCTGTTCACAGACAACTGGTACACAAGCCCTATGCTTGCTGATTTCGTGTGAACAATACTAATTATATATTGGAACAGTGAAGAAATAGAAAACACATGCCAAAACGTTCACTGGAGGAAGTACTCAGATTACATGGCGTTTCATTGCCAATGACATCCCATGGCACCCCAAACATGGCATGACAAAGATACAACTGTGGCTGAAATGTATTTATTCCTTGGCACTGTCATGCTTATGCCACACACATATAAGAACAATATAGCAAACTACTGGTCCACAGACTCCTTCATTAGCACTCCAGTCTTCTGTGACCTCCTGTCCTGCAACAGATTCATTCTGTTGCTAAGAATGTTGCATTTCTCAGACAGGAATACACCAAACCGAAATGACCTCCTTTACAAAATCCGGGAATTGTTTATGTATCTCAAGCAAAAATTCAGTGCCTACTTTTATCCATTCAAGAACATTGTTGTTGACGAGTCCTTGATTCTGTTCAAGGGACGACTGTCATTCAAACAATATATACCAAGCAAACGTAATCGCTTTGGTATAAAACTGTTTGTGTGACTGTGAGACTGGTCTTGTGTTGGATGTCATTATCTACACAGGGAAAAATACACTCGATACCAGGCGCATGTTGGGCATTTCTGGTGATGTTGTTCGCAAGATGATGCAACCATACCTTGGCAAAGGTCATACATTGTTCACAGACAACTGGTACACAAGCCCTATGCTTGCTGATTTCCTATGTGTGAACAATACTGATATATGTGGAACAGTGAGAAGAAATAGAAAACACATGCCAAAGTTAACTGGAGGAAGTGTAATGCAAGCGTTTCATGCCAATGACATCATGGCACTGACATGGCATGACAAAAGGGACGTGACATTGCTGTCAACCATCCACAGAAACGAGATGGTACAAACAGACAGAATCAGCAAGCTCAACAATCAACCTGTTGAAAAACCAGCTGTTGTCATCGACTATACGAACAATATGCGACTAGTCGATAAGTGTGACATGATGATAGGCTTTGTTGACTGTGTTCGTAGGAGTCGCAAGTGGTATGTAAAAGTGTTTTTCCACCTTGTTGACATTGCAATGCTCAATGCCTTCAACATGTTCGAAATAAAGACTGGGAAGTGACAACAATATGCAGAATTTACCCTAAATGTCATCAAGCAGATAGCGAGAAAGTATGGTACCACACCTAGACCTGTCACCCCACAACAGCGACCTGTCACCCCACAACCAGAAGGGGAAGTGCCTAACAGAATAATCCCTAACTGTCACTGCCTGATACCATTACCATCTACTCCAAAGAAGAAGTACTCTCAGAAAAAGTGTTGTGTGTGCTTACACTACACAGTGATCCCAAGTGCGAAAAGACACACGATACATGTGTCAGCAATGTGGAGTGGCACTCTGTATGAATCCATGCTTCTTGGAGTATCATACAGTGGTGGACTTCTAGAAACATAAATGGGATCTGTAAATATCTTGTATATATTTGTAAACAATAGTATGTGATTGAACCAGGTGTACAAATTCATCAATCAGTGTGAACCACTGTGTTTGTGACAGTATGATTACTAATTCAGTACCAAACATTTGTGTCTAAACAAGAATTGGCAATGATATCAAAAGATCTGCATCAAAACATTATTATCATAGCATGAAAACAACAGAAAATGGAAAAAAAATGAAAAAAAACGATAAATGTTTATTGTTTCTGCAAGCGGCAGTGCTCCATGATGCCGACACCACATCATTTAGCACCAACTTCGCAGGCTTATATCTCGGTAAGTACTGGCCCTAAATTTTTTTTTTTGCCTATCCTGTTTATAAAAATGCGCTCTTCATTTAATTTTTTTTTTTTTTTTTTTTTTTTTAAATATTCGGAGCAGTGCGCGAGTGAACGTAGATCTACGTGTGGACAGTTTAAGGGTTAATATATAAGAGGAAGAGCAAGGGACCAAGGACACTTCCCTGTGGTACTCCAGTATCCAGTTGTCTTATTGATGAGGTTGTGTCCTTAATAGAGACGTATTGCTGCCTGTTAGTAAGGAAGGATTTGAAATATGTAAGTGCATGGCCTCTTATGCCATAATGATCAAGTTTGTGGCATAGGATGCTGTGGTCTACTGTATCAAAAGCTTTCCTTAGGTTGATAAAGAGTCCTAATGGCTATTCATATTTTTCAAGTGCTGTGTAAAGCAGGTCTAGCATTTTTACAATTGCTTTGTTTGTGATTTTGCTTCTCCTGAAGCCAAATTGGCAGGGGTTGAGAATGCTTTGCACTGTCATAAAGGAATATAATCTCTCTTTTATAAATTTCTCGAAGATTTTGGATAGCAACAGTAAGTTTGGTATTGGCCTGTAATTGTTTACATCCATGGGGGAACCACCTTTGTGTATTGGTGTGACCCTTGCTATCTTGAGTAGTGCCGGGAAAGTGCTGGTTTCTAGTGATTTGTTAAAGAGTAATGAAATAGCAGGTGAGAGAACATGAGACGCTCGTTTGTACAATAATGGAGGAACTTGAGCCCGATTTCCTTATTTATTTTTTAAGTGATTTAATAATTGTAGTGACTTCTGTGGGCTCGGTTGGTACAAGATAGGAGGAGGTTGGGAAATTCCTATCTAAGTAATCGCTTGCTCGGGCATTGGTACCTGGGATTTTGCTGACGAGATTTGATCCTATGGTTGAGAAAGTCATTTATCTTGTTAACTGTATCAATAGGCTGTAGTTGGGCTTTATTTGGCTTAGTTATCACAATATTCCTAGTTTTTTCAGTTTGTGGGTGCCTAGAATTTGAGTGTCTTCCAGGTCTTTTTTATATCTCCTCTTGTTTCAGTGAATCTATTGGAGTAGTACACTTGCTTGGCCTTTCTTATTAGGTTGGTGAGAACTGATGCATATTGTTTAATAATATCTTTGTTTATTAAGCCCTGTCTATATTGCTTTTCATATTGATGTTTATCATTGGATCTTAGTATGCTGTTAGTTAGCCATAGGCAACCTAGCCGTTTATTCGTAATCTGATTTGTTTTTATGGGACATTGTTTGTTATATAGTCTAAGTAGTTTAAGAAGTATGTCTGTCCAATCAATACCATTAGCCTCGGAGAATTCTGTAGGCCAGTCAGTCGTACCTAGCTCTGTTGTGAAGTTACTTATTGAAGCATCATGGAGTCTAAAAGAGACCTTGTTGTATTCCAGTGGTTGTTTACTAATGTTTGTTAAGAGGAAGGTGGGGTAGTGGTCAGTAGTGCTGTCTGTGATTATTCCTGATTTAAGGGGAGCTAGTATATTAGTCCATATATGGTTAGTTATGGTTGCACTTGTCTCAGTTAGCCTGGTTGGTTTTGTTCCTTGAAAGGTCAGCTGACATTAATACACCCAGCTCCTTCACATTTTCCTCTCATTCTATTTGGTGCTTCCCTTGTGTTTTATATACAGTGTTCCTATTGAATTATTCATTTTTTCCATATCCAAGAACTTAGAGCTTGTCACCATTGAACATCATGTTATTTTTGAAAGACTTTGATTATAATTTATTACAATTTTTGTGTCTTCTACTGAGGTGATTTTCATGCTTATTTTGGTATCATTTGCAAATGATGATACAAAACTGTGGTGAGTGGGTTTTATCTATATCCACTATGAGGATAAGAAAGTAAAGGTGCCAGGACACATTAAAAGCCCTACTTGTCCAAGTGGGAAATGATCTGTGAGCCCCCAGTTTGAAAATCTAGATCATCTGCAAGGTGTTCTAATGTTTCATGTGGTTAATAAATACAGTATTTGGTTACACTTTGGAGAGCATACTGTAATGTACTTTCTCTGAGAACCTACTGTATGTAGAGAGGGATTCAGAGAAACCATTTTCTCTGAATCCCTAGATTTTGGTTTTATTAATTACCAGTTATGATAAAGCATTTGACAAGTCTCAGTGGGGTCTTTGCTATAAGTGTCTTTTTTACTAGCAAAAAATTAATTATTACTATATGGGATAAATAATGTTCCTCAGTGTTACCATGCTCCTCTAATTAATGAAAAGTTTAGTTGCTTGGAAAGCTCTTGGTCTCAATAATTTAAAATCAGTATGCTGTAACTATAATGTAAATCTGTTTACAGTTGATGGATGAACATAGCAAGGAAGCAGCTATAGTTGACCCTGTAGAACCCAAGACTGTGTTAGCAGCTGTTGAAGAAGCTGGAGTTACCCTTACTACAGTTCTCACAACTCACCACCACTGGTAAGCTCATTTCCTCATCCCCTCCCCCCATTCTCTCTCTCTCTCTCTCTCTCTCTCTCTCTTTCTTTCTCTTTCTCTCTTTTTCCTGGCTGCCTTGTTTGCAAGATTTACAACATGGTTCCTCATGGTCAGTTTGGAGTCATATTTCACCCCATGGATATCAACTTCTTCCCCAGGTACCAACATTCTCCCATTCATACTACTGTTCTGGCATTACCATCATGGTGCCTGGAGACCATCATCATTTGTGTTTTCTCAGGTGCAAATGTTACCTGCCATCGGTTTTCCCAAGCTGATATAGCTCTTAGCTGGTGATTGATGTAGCTTAGAGCAGCTGGTATTTCTTCTATTGGAAAAGTAAATATCAGAGTACAGTGGTCCCTCGGTTTTCGGTCATCTTCAAACTCGAACATTTATGTAAGTGTATTTTCATAAGTGCTTTTGCAAGTGTATTTTTGGGGTCTGAAATAGACTAACCTACGTGACATTATTTCTTAAGGAAGTAAATTCGTTCGGTAATGGCACTTGAGCAGCATTCTGGAAAAAAAATTCGGCGAAAACCGAGGGTCCACTGTACAGTCATCTGCATATGCATGGGATTCTGGGATGAGATGAAGGTCATTGAAGTAGACATTCCATAACGATGGTCTAAGCACACTTTCTTGTGGAACACTTGCACCAGTAGGATGTCTTGCTGATTCTGTTCTATTGAGAACTACCTTTAGAGATCTACCATGAAGGTAATCACTGAGGAGACAGTGTAGAGCCTGCAATTCCCAGTGCTTGCAGTTTTGCCAAGAGGCCCTGGTGCCACACTCAGTTGAAAGCACCAGCAATGTCCAGTGCTACCACACAGCTGACTTTGGATTCATCCAGTGACTGGTGCCATTTATTGGAGAGGTTTAACAACAGATCAGCAGCAGAGTAACCTTTCCTGAAGCCATATTGACAGTCACAAAGTAGTGAGTGATAGTCAAAAAACTGTCATTTGTCTTGAGATTATTGTCTCAAGGATCTTGCCAGTGATTGACAGGAGTGACACTAGTCTGTAGTTGCTGATTTCTGCTCTGCTCTTCTTTTTGTGAACAGGGACTAAATTTGCCTCTTTCCACAGAGAAGGCCATTTACACTGTACTAGGCAGTGCTGAAAGATGTGAGTTAGAAGTGCTGCTAGCTGGTCTGCACATCTCAGCAATCTTGGCCTCAACTTGTCTGGGCCCACAGCCTTTTCTCGGTCAAGCGATTTAAGATGATGATGCACCTCCTCCTGCTTTATTGTCACCAGTGACAGTTTTGACAGTTCTTGCAGCTAGCCAAGGAGGGTCCCTTGCTGGATCAGGAACTTGCATTTTGGTAGCAGTGCTCGGCAAAGAGGTCTACTTTCTCTTGTCTACTAGTAGAGGTGGTCCCATCCTATTGATTTAGAGGTGGAATAAGTTCATCAGGCAGATAACCTTGTCTGTCCTTGACCAAGGACTACCAGGTTTTGGAGCCTTCTCTACCTGATGCTAGGTTTCTTTTTGTGTCCACCTCCCATTTAGAGATGACCCACTTTTGAACTTTACCCATATGCCTACAAGCTTGCCTGTGCAAGTTCCTGTTATAGGTAGTAGAATGTCTCTTATACCTTCACCAAGCCTTGTACTTAGTAGTGGCAGCCTCTCTACAATGAAAGCCAAACCAAGGCTGATCTGTAGGCTTCGTCACATACTGCCTGTGAGGGATGTGTTCTTGTTGTAGATTAAGGATGTATCCAGTGAAGGCATTCACTTGATTGTCAACATCCCCTTGGAGAAGAGCATTCCAATCGGTGGTGGTGAGCTCAGAGCGAAGGGCTGGCCAATTACCTCTTTCCCATAGCCAGGTTGTTTCTCTCCTCTCTCTCTTTCCTCTCTCTTTCTCTCCTCTCTCTTCCTTTCTCTCTCTCTCTCTCTTTTCATACAGGTTTATAAAACGTTAGGTTAATAGTTCCTGCCTTTATTTACAAGCTAAGAGACATTACCTCAACTTGTTTCAAAGCCTCTTTATTATTATGAAACATACAAATAGGGAACAGGATGAAATTGGAGCCATCTGTGGGCCAGCAATTTCATTTGGTGAGCTGACTATTTCATCAGTGTCGTAATAATGTACAAACATGTTCCAGATTTGATTCGTTCTTGGAATGAATGAGCTCAGATGAAGTGATGTTCTTGAGAAGGTTACAGCCAGAGTGTAGTTGCTCTTTGTTGCCCATCTTATGTAGAAACTGTCTTCTCACTGCTCGTGAAGTGGTGTTAAGTGTCATACCTTGAAAACATTGGCCTTGTTCATAACAGTAAAGCCACCCACATCTCTCCAGTGTTGAAGGCTCTGCTGAAATGACAGATCTATCTAGGCTGGGTCCAGGTGAGATATGAGTTATCTTGCTCTGTTCTCTGTTCTGTCAAGAAGTCATAGATGAGATGGAGTGCAGGCAATCCAAGAAAGTAAAGCATTTAAGGTGTGAATGTACTTGTGCCTCATACACAGTCTTGAAGCTTCTACTGACGAGCAGATACAAGATATGCCTTAGTGCTGTTAGCTTCTTGGCCACCTTGCTTGCTAACTTTACCATGTGGTTCTTCGTAATTATTTTGGAATCAAATTTCACTCCAGGATATCAACCTTATCCCTCGGTTCCAACACTCCTATTCAATCTTACCACTGTTAACCCTTAAACCGTCCACATGTAGATCTACGTTCACCAGTTCAATTAAGCACCAGCTAGAGCAAATAGTGTGGCAAACACCAGGGATTCACTGATGTCATGTCGCATTAACACTCCCCTTATAAGAGGAAAGTAAAAATAGGTTAGATAAATACATGAGTGGCTGTGGGTGGGTGTGAGTTGGACCTGACTAGCTTGTGCTACTAAGGCTGATGCCATGCTCCTTCCTTCAGAGGATGTGACCTGACTAGGTGGGTCATTGGTCTAAGCTTGGGGGTGACATGGACCTGCCTTGCATGGGCCAGTAGGCCTGCTGCAGTGTTCCTTCTTTCTTATGTTCTTATGTATTCGGCAGGCTGGCTGGCTTTGGCTGTCTCTAGCTGTCTATCTGTCTATATCTTTGTCTGTCTATATCTATATGTCCTATATCTCTGTCTCTCTCTCACATGTACACGTAAGTACAGTTATTGTACATAGTGTAAATTACCTAGGAAAACCCAAAAATTCCAGGCAAAGTGCTATACAATGCTTGTAGATATAAGACATAATAAGCATGACTGGCAAATAATACACATTGTCACTTCACTTCAGCATCGTCTATAATACCTGTTGGTTTACGAGCCGCACTCTGAGAATGAGACAAGCAGACGGAAAGACACACACACAGGCAGACAGAAAGACAGATAAGCAGAGTTAGACAGACATAAGCAGAGCTAGACAAACAGACAGACAGACATTGAAAAAGGGAGGGTTTCCTCCAGCACTCCTGACATTTATCAAATGTCACAGGGCTGTCAAGAGTTATCTGACACTTGTCAACACACCATTCTTCAAGGAGTTTCATATACTCCAGGCACACAGGCAGACAGATAAGCAGAGCTAGACAGACAGACAGACAGACAGACAGACAGATAGATACAGAGTGAAAATGCAAGGGTTCCCTGCACACATTCATTCATCAATGTCACTGCCTTATCAGTAGTTATCTGGCAATTGCCATAACACCATTCTTCAATGAGTTTCATATATACTCCAGGATGTCTAAAACATTGCTAGGACCTATAAATACTTCGTATATATTTATAGACAATAGTAAATGACCGAGGCAGGTGAAAATGTTCACCTGTTGGTGTGATTGTGACTATTTGAGTACTATTTCAGTACCTAATATTAGTGTTAGAACAAAGATTGGCTATAAAATCACAAGAACTATTATAAATTGTAATTATCAGAACATAAAAATTATATAAATTAAAATAAAAACTAGAAAAAAAAAGTATATTGGCAATACTTCTACAAGCAGCAGGACTTGATGTTGCCGTCAGGTGAACATCCAGCACCAAATTGGCTGGCTTATATCTCGGCAAGTACTGGCCCTAAATTTTTTTTTTAGCCTATCCTGTTTATAAAAATGAGCTCTTCATTTAAAATAAAAATATATATATATATATATATATATATTTTTTTTTTTTTTTTTTTTTTTCAAAATATTCGGAGCAGTATGCAGGTGAACGTAGAGCTACGTGTGGACAGTTTAAGGGTTAAAGCATTACCATCATAGTGCCTAGAGACCATCATCATTTGTGTCTTCTCACAAGCAAATTTAACCTGCCATTGTTTTTCCCAGGCTGATATAGCTGTAAGTTGATGAGCAGTTGCTATTGCTGTTGCTGCTGCTGCTGCTGCCACTGCTGCTGCCGCCACCACCACCTCTCTTTCTTTCTCCATCATTAATTTGATATTTTACCATGCTTTTTCTCAGTGGTGCCTCCTTACTGCCTATTTTCCCCTATGATTCCTTAAATGTTTTACCACAATTTGTGTTCTTTGGATGGACCACTCTTACTTTTTTGTCTGCAAGATTTTGTTTGAAAATAAATGGTATAAAATAGTGAAACAATGGAAAAATAAACACATAAGCAGTATAATGTGATCATTTATTGACAACGTTTCGCCCACACAGTGGGCTTTATCAAGTCACAAACACATCTACCTGGGTGAAGGGTACATGAGCATTTATAGGATGGAGTCAGGTGGAGAATGCTGGGTAGGTTGGATCTGATGAGAACCTGTATGGGACTGGCGTGTGTGTATGTAGTTATGTGGGATAACGATGAAGAAAAAAGACACAAATGCAACTAATGTGACATTTTATTGTGGCATAGGTTATAAGACATTCTGAAAGGGTGTTGCACAAACGTTGCACATGGGTTATTATTGAGGTTTTTTATATTTCCTCGACCACTTATGGCCACATCCACCTCAAAGGCACTAAACTCTGGGTCAACATCACTTTCCCCTTAAAATGGGAGAGTTAATACTACATAAAATCAGTGAATCCCAGGTGTTTGCCGCGCTGTTTGCTCTAGCTGGCGCTCATTTGAACTGGTGCTCCCACAAGGTACTAAGTGTCCCAGATTTTTTTAATACTGCGCACACCGAGCGTTAAGACCCATTCTATGCTGACCAGGCATCTCAGGAAAATCGGGCCAAATTTGGAGGCAGGACATACAGGAATATAAACCACAGTGCCATGTCTTCCTTTGCAGATGACACCTGAATCTGCATGACAGTGTCCACCATTGAAGACACTGCAAGATTCCAAGCAGACATCAACCAAATCTTTAAATGGGCTGCATAAAACAATATGAAGTTCAATGATGAGAAATTTCAATTACTCCGATATGAAAAACGTGAGGAAATTAAAATTTCATTGGAGTATAAAACAAATTCCAACCACACAATAGAGCGAAAAGGCCTGGGAGTGATCATGTCAGAGGATCTCACCTTCAAGGACCATAACACTGTAGCAATTGCATCTGCTAGAAAAATGACAAGATGGATAATGAGAACCTTCAAAACCAGGGATGCCAAGCCCATGATGACACTTTTCAGGTCGCTTGTTCTATCTAGCCTGGAATATTGCTGCACACTAACTGCACCTTTCAAGGCAGGTGAAATTGCTGAACTAGAAAATGTGCAGAGAACCTTCACAGCACACATAACTGCGATAAACCTCATCAATTACTGGGAATGCTTGAAGTTCCTAAACCTGTATGCCCTAGAATGCAGGTGGGAGATACATTACTGAATGACTTGACTGACTTACTGAATGACTTGACTGACTTACTGAATGACTTTATTAAAGTTAGAGACACTCAGTACAACCATCGACTTCAGTTCCAGAATCTCTACTATCCACCTCAGCCCAGTAGGGCCACAGCATAACTCTCCACTCTCTTCACAATCATCCACAAACATCAGCACCCACAATTTAAGGTAAATACTATTATTTCTGTTACATTTGTAGTCTTAAGCAGTAAAAACAACATAATACATCACGATAATGAACTACAATTACATATTCTCTTTTATATTTGTAAGATCTGTTGGTCTAAAAAAAACTTGTTTGGCTTTTTGGGGACTCTCAGGAACGTAACCCTATTTTTCCCATAAGTTCTTTTAATTATTTAACACGATTTTAGCTAACACGACGTTTTCAGGAACGTAACTACCGTGCTAAATGAGGGCCTACTGTATACACTTGGAAAATCCTAGAGGGATTAGTACCAAACTTGCACACGAGTCACTCCCTATGAAAGCAAAAGACTCGGCAGACGATGCAACATCCCCCCAATGAAAAGCAGGGGTACCAGGTGCCCAAGACTGTTCAACTGCCTCCCAGCGTACATAAGGGGGATTACCAATAGACCCCTGGCTGTCTTCAAGCAGGCACTGGACAGGCACCTAAAGTCAGTACCTGACCAGCCGGGCTGTGGTTCATACATCGGACTGCATGCGGCCAGCAGTAACAGCCTGGTTGATCAGGTTCTGATCCACCACGAGGCCTGGTCACAGACCGGGGCGCAGGGGCGTTGACCCCCAGAACTCTCTCCAGGTAATACGTTTGGGCAGTAGCGGTATTAGCATATACAGTGGACCCTCGGTTAACGAATACCCCGGAAATCGTGCAATTATGTAAGTATAATTTTGTAAGTTCTTGTGGAAGTGTATTTTTGGGGGTCTGAAATAGACTAACCTACGTGAAATTTTTCCTTAAGGGAGTAAATTCGTTCGGTAATGGCACTTGAGCAGACTTCAGGAGTGAAGTTTTTACGAAACTCGGGGGTCCACTATATAGTAGATCGTCATTTAGCACGATAGTTACGTTCCTGAAAATGTGTTAGATAATTTTGTGTTATATAATTAAAAGAACTTATTGGAAAAATAGGGTTACGTTCCTGGGAGTCCCCAAAAAGCCAAACAAGTTTTTTTTAGACCAACAGATCTTACACAAATAAAAGTGAATATGTAATTGTAGTTCATTATCGTGATGTATTATGTTGTTTTTACTGCTTAAGACTACAAATGTAACAGAAATAATACTATTTACCTTAAATTGTGGATGATTGTGAAGAGAGTGGAGAGTTATGCTGTGGCCCTACTGGGCTGAGGTGGATAGTAGAGGTTCTGGAACTGAAGTCGATGGTTGTACTGAGTGTCTAACTTTTAAGTCATTCAGTCAGTAAGTCAGTCAGTCAAGTCAATCAGTAAGTCAGTCAAGTCAATCAGTCAGTAAGTCAGTCAAGTCAATCAGTCAGTCAAGTCAATCAGTCAGTCAAGTCATTCAGTCAGTCAAGTCATTCAGCCAGTAAGTCAGTCAAGTCAATCAGTCAGTAAGTCAGTCAAGTCATTCAGTCAGTCAAGTCATTCAGTCAGTCATTCAGTCAGTCAAGTCATTCAGTCAGTCAGTCAAGTCAGTCAACTCAGTCAGTCACACAAACTTATGTTTACCTCTTTTTATGTGTACAAAGTAACACTTCATTACAGCCACGGGTTATGTCTTGTCTAATATTTTTTTCTTGGTTAATTCTAAGACTTAAATGCTTAGACCTTTTCTTGCCATTTTGAGCAACACTTTGATTGCTTGGCAGATACAAGATATTAATTTAAAGATCAAAACACAATTCACTCTCTCTCATTCTTCACAAACAGCTGGCTTGTAGCAGAGGACCTTTTTTTGACGCGTATGAATACTGGGATGGTGGGGTCCAGGGTGGATGGGGAAGGCCGGTGGTGTCCGCTAAACAACAACAACAACAAGGCTGCTTGTGGGAATGGTTATTTGTTTTTCCTTCCCGCAAATTGTAAGTAAGTTTATTCAGGTATACACAGATACAGTTACGAAGATTATCATACATAGCAGCATATGTGTAGAGAACCTAGGATAATCCAAAAAAGTCAGTGACTTATTTCCATTATCTGACTTTTTTTGGGTTATCCTAGGTTCTCTACACATATGCTGCTATGTATGATAATCAATGTAACTGTACTTACCTAATTGTGGTTGCAGGGGTCGAGACTCAGCTCCTGGCCCCGTGTATCTGAATAAACTTACAGTTTGCGGGAAGGAAAAACAAATTCCCTTTTCCTCTAAGCACGAGGATTGGGCTTACACTTGAAATCACCTGATGCATTACCGAAAAGGAGCAAGGTGAAGCGATCCTTTGCTGTCTTGAAGCCTGGTGCACTTTTCTCTTGCTGACTGATATAAGTTCGTGTTGGCATTTTCTTCCAGAAAACACTTCTCTCGTCAGCATTAAACACTTGATGTGGCTCATAGCCACCCTCAGTAGGACCCCCACTGACTCAATGGTTTAACCCACCGCGGGCTACCGTGCGTTCAAAAAATTTTCCACTCCCGTGAACCGTGTAATATCATTTTTACGTCGTGTTAGATAATAATGTGCCGCAATTCTTAAATCGTACAATACCCATAATGTGTAACATAATCTCGTGCTAAATGACGGTCTACTGTATATACGTTTGGACCGTTTAAGGGTTAAGTGTTTTCTTCTCTGGCGATAAGTCTTGTGCTTCTGTAGTTGATTAAATGGTTGTGTGAATTTCGGTGTTGAACATAGGCATTCCTTAAATCATCAGATCCTGGAATCATCACTTATCTGTATATGCAACAACTTCAACCAAAACAACAGCTTCTATAACATAGCTGAACCCCTTGCCGAGAAACTTCTTCATTATTGTATTAATATTGGTAGAATTACCGACTATGTTAAGTAAAAGGACACAAATGCAACTAATGTGACATTTTATTGTGGCAACGTTTCGCTCTCCAGGAGCTTTGTCAAGCTGTAATGGCTTGACAAAGCTCCTGGAGAGCGAAACGTTGCCACAATAAAATGTCACATTAGTTGCATTTGTCCTTTTTCATCATTATCCCACATAACTACATATGCACCTGCCAGTCCCATGCAGGTCCTCATCAAATCCAACCTATCCAGCATTCTCCACCTGACTCCATCCTATAAATACTTGTGTACCTTTCACCCAGATAGACGTGTTTGTGACTTGATAAAGCCCACTGCATGGGCAAAACATTGTCAATAAAGGATCACATTATACTGCTGTTTACTGTTGTTATACTGTTTACTTACAGGGATCATGCTGGAGGAAATAAGGAATTGGTTGAGCTATTTGGGAAACCTCTCAAGGTAGTAGGTGGTGATGACCGTATTGGTGCACTCACCCAGAAAGTGAGTCACGGTGATTCCTTCACTGTTGGCTCCCTAAAGATTGAATGCCTTTTTACACCATGCCATACTCAGGGACACATTTGTTATAACATTACTTCTGATGACCCAGAACACAAACCTGCAGTATTCACAGGTATGTGTTTCTTGCCCCAAAAGAAAAGTTGCTTAAGATATGAATATTTTGTAATTATTGGACCGATCTGGTTTACAGGGCTCATAACATAAAAGTGGTGAAATTACTGATATCTGTATTACAGGGGATACTCTGTTCCTTGGAGGATGTGGCAAGTTTTTTGAGGGTAATGCTTCCGAGATGCATAAAGCTTTGATTGAGATACTTGGCACTTTACCAGACCACACAGTAAGTTATTGAAACTCAGATATTCTTGTGCTGAGAGCTGAGAAACACTAGATTGAATAATAATTGCGTTACTATTTTTCAACTAAATTTTTCCATATGCTATGACTAATTTTATCCTACGTGTTATTTCCTAATATGGTGATATAAAGAATTTTTTTTTTTTTTCATAATTTTTACTTACTGAGACATATAGGTAGTAGATGCCTTAGTAATGAAAGATAATAATCACTGTGTATGAGACTTGCCTATACAAACAGATTTCATTAGTTCATGATGTAAGACAATTTGTATTTTTTAATTATCAACTACCATTGTATGAGCTTTTTCCACATATAATTAAGAAGTATAATGCCATATGATTTGCCGAGTCTTAAATATTATTGTTGTGTTTCAGTACGTTTACTGTGGACATGAGTATGCCCTGCAAAATCTTAAGTTCGGTTCACATGTAGAACCAAATAATGCTGCAATACTTGAGAAAAAAGCTTGGGTTCAGAAACAACGTGATGAGGGCCTACCATCTGTCCCTTCTACTATAGGTAATTACAGACTCTGCTCACTTAGTGACGTACTCGTTTACTGACAACTCGGACTTACGACGGGCTCTCTGACCAGTATGCATACCTAAATAATGTATATTAGAGCTGATTTCCTCTATTCTGTTTATTACAATATACAGTACTCTACTGTATAAACATTTAAAAATACAGTGTACATATACCAGAAATGATATAAATGGTGCAAAGGTGACATTAAAACAATATTAAAGATAATTGACACAAACCCACTACCATTATAGTATGCTCCTCACTTAGCAACGAATTAATTTACCAACGTGGTCTTCCGAACGGAACTCCGTCGTTAAATGAGAGGCTGTATAGGATTCAGTAGTGTGTGTGCATGTGTTTCTCAGACTTGTAAGTTCAGATTGCATATACTGTATTAAATTTCTTAATGTTCTTTGTACATTGGTGAGTTATTTAACCATTTAAAAGTTTTGCACCTTAGGTAGCATTTTCTCAAGTCTTTAAGTATTAGTCTATTGAATATTTTTCAAAAAAACTGACCTACATTGCTACATTCCAAATTACTTAGGCAGAGGCATGAATGGAGGGAAGGGGTAAAAGAGGTTTGTGTGCAAGGGGCTTTGACATACAACAGGCATGTGTGAGCGTGTTAGATAGGAGTGAATGGAGACGAATGGTTTTTGGGATTTGACGAGCTGTTGGAATGTGAGCAGGGTAATATTTTGTGAAGGGATTCAGGGAAACCGGTTAGCTGGACATGAGTCCTGGAGGTGGGAAGTACAATGCCTGCACTTCAAAGGAGGGGTTCAGGATATTGGCTGTTTGGAGTGACATCTAAACTGTCATATCTGGGTGCCTCTGCAAAGACAGTGATTATATGTGAATGATGATGAAACTTTTGAAAATATAGAAAATAGAGCCTTGGTTTTTGTTTTTAATTCGTTCCAGAGTGTCTGACAAAAACCGAATTCGACGAAAACTGAAAATATGTAAATAATGTAAATCAAATTAATCCATTCCAGACTCCCAAAAATATTAACAAAAAATACATTTTGAGAATAACTATAGTTTTACATAAAGAAAACAATGAGAAATAAATATAAAACACTAATTTTAATGGATAAATGAACATTTAAATCAGTTTTACGTTAATTGAAGACTTTTGTTGGCGTATGGAAGACGGCAAGTAGGGGAGAGGGAGGAGAGTTTGTTTGGAAGGGGAATACCCTTCCATAAGGACTTCAGGTATCAAGTCCCTATCTGGGGTTACTTCCCTTCTTTGTCTTTTACTGGCACTAGGACCAGATTGAGTCACTGGACCCCTGTCACTCAAAAAATCTGTCCAGAGAGGTCTGTTTCTGGCGTCTCTTAAAGATTTGCCTAAAATGGGACACGGCATCGTCATTGAATATGTTTTGCAGACACGGCTTGCAACAGCTTTGTTAGGGTAACATTTCACCACAAAACTTTGCACTTCACTCCACTTTGCACAAATGTCCTTAATTGCTGAAGAAGGCACATTCTCCCCTCTCTCTTCCTCCTCCTCTGAAGCCTCTGTTGGCCTTAAATTCACTAAGAGCAGCACTCGTTCCAGGCATATTCTTTACAAGATCCGCATGTAACTGCCTTGCCTTTTCGCAAATTATCGCCTCCACAACACTATCTCCCGCTAACTGCTTTTCGTTGATCCACACGAACAACAACTTCTCAACATCTTCGATTGTTTGCAATCTCTGATTCGTTAGCACACATCAGATTCCTTGATTTTTTTTTTCTTCGCCAGGATGGAACTGATCATTGATAAGGACTTCCCGTACATCCTGGCGAGATCGACCACACATACGCCACTTTCGTACTTTTCTACAAGTTCTTTCTTGAATTCTGTCGTGTTTCTCACCTTCTTTATTAAAGGGCTGGCACTCGGAACTTTCTTTGGCCCCATGGTGGCTTATTTAGCAGTCACACTCAATAAACAAGCACAAAAAACAATAGATTATTATGAAATGTTTCATATGAAACAAAGCCAGACTGACTCAGAATGCATGCATGGGATGCTTTGTGTGGGCGTGGGCAGGCGGACACGTTCAGTGTGGTGGAAGAAAACCAAGGTGACAAACAAAAACTGGGACAGCATTTTGATGAAAAAAAGTCGTAGAAAACCGAATTCGATGAAAACCAGGGCAAACTAAAACCAAGGTTCTATTGTATATGTACTATACAGTAATACAGTGGACCCCCGGATTACGTAATTAATCCGTTCCAGAGGGCACTACTTAAAGTGCAGGCATTGTACTTTCCACCTCCAGAACTCGTGTCCAGTTAACTGGTTTCCCTGAATCCCTTCACAAAATATTACCCTGCTCACACTCCAACAGCTCATCAGGTCCCCAAAAAAACATTTGTCTCCATTCACTCTTATTTAACATGCTCACACATGCCTGCTATCAACTATTAAGTTTATATGATATCACCTATTTCAAATTTCAGGAGAAGAGAAGCAGATTAATCCCTTCATGAGAGTAGCAGAAGCTTCAGTCCAGCAACACGCTAACACTTCTGACCCGGTAGCAACCATGGCTGCCATTAGAGCAGAAAAAGATAACTGGAAGCCACCTAAGCTTTAACAAAGAGATGTAGCTTCTCTGCTGGCAGTGGTAAATTGTAGTTTGCCAACTGTATTGTGGATATTTTACTCATAAGGAATTTAGATTAATCATAAGCAAGTGCTATATCCATAAGGGAATGAATTTAGAAACTAGATTATTATACTGCTTTGCTGATTTTTTTTTTTTCAGTATTGAAAAGATTAACAAAATTATTTTAATATTGAAAATATACGAGTGCTCTTATTCATCATAAAAAGTGATATTACACATTTTTTTGCCATTTTATTGAAGGCAGCTTATTTTCATGGTTTCTCAATTCTGCTATTTGACTCTCAGCTTTCTAATTTGGAATATTTTATATTGATCACTTCAGGGTAATATGGGTGCACTTGCCTGCAGATTAGTTGCCTCTTTTGTAAAGCTTCAACACTTAAATATTAGTTAAGAATATTGTTAGTTTGCTCGTTAAGTTGAACAAGATTATATCGTTTCTGGAGAAACACTGAAGCCATGGGAGGTGGAATGGGGGGTCATACAGTAAGTGGGGAAATGGGTAACAGATTTGATCTGAGGAAGTGGAGAGTAATTCCAGTTTTCTGGATAAAGTACTCTTGGCAATTTGCCCTAAAAGGTTAATGCCTTAATGAGAAAGTAGGTTACACTGCTTAAACCCTTCAGATTTGTAAAACAAATTACTTGCAATGCAGATTGGCTAAACTAGTGTTGGAATAATTTATAACTTCTGCTAGCCAAGGAGTTGTAGGCACTTAGTATCTTAAAACAATTCAGTAGTCAATCTGTGCAATTTTCAGTTATTTACATAACCCCCACAGTGTTGTATGACCCTTATGGGTTTAGTTCTTAATTTAATTAGATGCTTATGCTCCAAGAAACTGGAGAACCCTACCTTCCTTGGACTGAACCTGCTTACTTACCATGCCCCCCCCCCCCTTTACTAACACATCGGCCGATTCCCACCAAGGTAGGGTGGCCCGAAAAAGAAAACCTTTCATCATTCACTCCATCACTGTCTTGCTAGAGGGGTGCTTTACACTAGTTATAAAACTGCAACATTAACACCCCTCCTTCAGAGTGCAGACACTGTACTTCCTACCTCCAGGACTCAAGTCCGGCCTGCCGGTTTCCCTGAATCCCTTCATAAATGTTACTTTGCTCACACTCCAACAGCACGTCAAGTAATAGAAACCATTTGTCTCCATTCACTCCTATCAAATACGCTCACACATGTTTGCTGGAAGTCCAAGCCCCTCGCACACAAAACCTCATTTACCCCCTCCCTCCAACCTTTCCTAGGCCAACCCCTACCCCGCCTTCCCTCCACTACAGATTTATACTCTCGAAGTTCCATTCTCTACATGTCCGAACCACCTCAACAACCCCTCCTCAGGGGTTGTTGAGGTGGTATATGTATAAATATTTACATAAATAATTTTTTAAATACTGGAATTAGTTTTAAGATTTTGCTAGTTGTCAGACCTGGTTGTATCTATGGAATAAAATAAAATACTAGTCTTATTTTGGTTCTTGCCCAATAATTATTCTTTATGATTTGTCTTGTAGCTTGTACATTGCTACTGCACTAAAGTGTTTCAGAGCAAAACTAGCAGTTTTAGGCAGCCACTTTTTTTTTTTTTTTTTTGGTGTGTGTATGCGCTGTATGACCCCTGTGGTTTAGCACTTCGTTTTTATTATAATAATAATGTGTGGGTCACAGCTTCACTGTGAAGACGACTTCCTGGAACCTAAGGGGCTCCTGGTCGACTTCCCCTTTATTTTAAGAAGATCCGCAGCCAGACTGTGGGGTCGACTGGTGGTGTTCTTACTCTTGCCAGGTCCAGCCCATAACACCAAGGACTTCCTTTTGACTCCCTGAAGGACTCACGCATACAGTTGAAAGTACTCGGAGTGTTGGTTCGGGAATCGAATTCTCATTGTTCAGTTACGTAAGAACTTACAATGCAGTTTTAATTTATAAGGTAGTAGGTTGGTAGACAGCAACCACCCAGGGAGGTACTACCATCCTGCCAGGTAACTGTGAAACAGAAACCTGAAACTGTTTTACATGATGGTAGGATTGCTGGTGTCTTTTTTTGTCTCAAACATGCAAGATTTCAGGTACGTCTTGCTACTTCTACTTACACTTAGGTCACACTACGCAAACATGTACACGTTTATGTATACACACATCTGAGTTTTCTTTGATTTTATCTTAATAGTTCTTGTTCTTATAATTTTTCCTTTTCCTTTCATATCCATGGGGAAGTGGAATAAGAATCTTTCCTCCGTAAGCCATGCGTGTTGTAAAAGTCAACTAAAATGCCAGGAACAATGGGCTAGTAACCCCTTTTCCTGTATAGCTTACTAAAAAGAAAAAGAAGAAAACCGTCAAAGTGGGATGTTTGAATGTGCGTGGATGTTGTGCGAATGATAAGAAAGAGATGATTGTAGATGTTATGAATGAAAAGAAGCTGGATGTCCTGGCTTTGAGACAAAGCTGAAGGGGGTAGGAGAGTTTCAGTGGGGAGAAATAAATGGGATTAGGTCAGGGGTTTCAAATAGAGTTAGAGCTAAAGAAGGAGTGGCAATAATGTTGAATAATCAGTTATGGCAGGTAAAGGAATATAAATGTATAAATTCAAGGATTATGTGGAGTAAAATAAAGGTTGTATGTGAAAAGTGGGTTATAGTAAGTGTTTATGCACCTGGAGAAGAGAGAAGTGTAGAGGAGAGAGAGATATTTTGGGAAATGTTGAATGAGTGTGTGGGGAGTTTTGAACCAAGTGAGAGAGTAATTGTGGTTGGGGATCTTAATGCTAAAGTGGGTAAAAATGTTGTGGAGGGAGTAGTAGGTAAATTTTGGGTGCCAGGGGTAAATGTAAATGGGGAACCATTAATTGAGCTATGTGTAGAAAGAGGTTTGGTAATAAGTAATACATATTTTATGAAAAAGAGGATAAATAAATATACAAGGTATGATATAGCACGTAAGGAAAGTAGTTTGTTGGATTATGTATTGGTGGATAAAAGGATAAAAGGTTGATGGGTAGGCTTCAGGATGTACATGTTTATAGAGGGGCAACAGATATATCAGATCATTATTTGGTTGTAGCTACAGTTAGAGTAAAAGGTAGATGGGACAAAAAGAAAATGGCAACAGCAAGTAAGAGAGAGGTAAAAGTTTATAAACTAAGGGAGGAGGAAGTTAGGGTGAGATATAAGCAACTATTGGCAGAAAGGTGGGATAGTGCAAGTATGAGTAGTGGGGGGGTTGAAGAGAGTTGGGATAGTTTTAAAAATGCAGTATTAGAATGTGGGGCAGAAGTTTGTGGCTATAGGAGGGTGGGTGCAGGAGGAAAGAGGAGTGAGTGGTGGAATGAAGAAGTAAAGGGTGTGATAAAAGAGAAAAAGGTAGCTTATGAGAGGTTTTTACAAAACAGAAGTGTTAATAGAAGAGCAGAGTATATGGAGAGTAAAAGAAAGGTGAAGAGAGTGATGAGAGAGTGCAAAAGAAGAGCGGATGAAAGAATGGGAGAGGCTCTGTCAAGAAATTTTGCTGAAAACGAAAAAAATTTGGAGTGAGATAAACAAGGTAAGAAAGCCTAGGGAACAAATGGATTTGTCAGTTAAAAACAGAGTAGGGGAGTTAGTAGATGGGGAGCTGGAGGTATTGGGTAGATGGCGGGAATATTTTGAGGAACTTTTAAATGTCGATGAAAAAAGGGAGGCGGTAATTTCATGTACTGGCCAGGGAGGTACAACATCGTTTAGGAGTGAAGAGCAGGATGTGAGTGTGGGGGAGGTGCGTGAGGCATTACGTAGAATAAAAGGGGGTAAAGCAGCTGGAACTGACGGGATCATGACTGAAATGTTAAAAGCAGGGGGGGATATAGTGCTGGAGTGGTTGGTATTTTTGTTTAATAAATGTATGAAAGAGGGGAAGGTACCTAGGGATTGGAAGAGAGCATGTATAGTTCCTTTATATAAAGGGAAGGGGGATAAAAGAGAGTGTAAAAATTATAGGGGAATAAGTTTACTGAGGTAGTAGGTTGGTAGACAGCAACCGCCCAGGGAGGTACTACCGTCCTGCCAAGTGAGTGTAAAACGAAAGCCTGTATTTGTTTTACATGATGGTAGGATTGCTGGTGCCTTTTTTCTGTCTCATAAACATGCAAGATTTCAGGTATGTCTTGTTACTTCTACTTACACTTAGGTCACACTACACATTCATGTACAAGCATATGTATATACACACACCCCTCTGGGTTTTCTTCTATTTTCTTACTAGTTCTTGTTCTTATTTCCTCTTATCTCCATGGGGAAGTGGAACAGAATTCTTCCTCCGTAAGCCATGCGTGTCGTAAGAGGCGACTAACATGCTGGGAGCAAGGGGCTAGTAACCCCTTCTCCTGTATATATTACTAAATGTAAAATGGGAAACTTTCGTTTTCATTTTGGGCCACCACTCGGTGGGAAACGGCCGACGTGTTGAAAGAAAGAAAGAAGTTTACTGAGTATACCAGGTAAAGTGTATGGCAGGGTTATTATTGAAAGAATTAGAGGTAAGACAGAGAGTAGGATTGCAGATGAGCAAGGAGGCTTTAGAGTGGGTAGGGGATGTGTAGATAAAGTGTTTACAGTGAAGCATATATGTGAACAGTATTTAGATAAAGGTAGAGAAGTTTTTATTGCATTTATGGATTTAGAAAAGGCATATGATAGTGGATAGGGGAGCAATGTGGCAAATGTTGCAAGTGTATGGAATAGGTAGCAAGTTACTGAAGGCTGTAAAGTTTTTTTATGAGGATAGTGAGGCTCAGGTTAGGGTGTGTAGGAGAGAGGGAGATTACTTCCCGGTAAAAGTAGGTCTTAGACAGGGATGTGTAATGTCACCATGGTGGTTTAATATATTTATAGATGGGGTTGTAAAAGAAGTAAATGCTAGGGTGATGGGGAGAGGGGTGGGATTAAATTATGGAGAATTAAATGCAAAATGGGAGTTGACACAGTTACTTTTTGCTGATGATACTGTGCTTATGGGAGATTCTAAAGAAAAGTTGCAAAGGTTAGTGGACGAGTTTGGGAGTGTGTAAAGGTAGAAAGTTAAAAGTGAACATAGATAAGAGTAAGGTGATGAGGGTATCAAACGATTTAAATAAAGAAAAATTGGATATCACATTGGAGAGAGGGATTATGGAAGAAGTAAATGTTTTCAGATATTTGGGAGTTGATGTGTCAGCGGATGGGTTTATGAAGGATGATGTTAACCATAGAATTGATGAAGGAAAAAAGGTGAGTTGTGCATTGAGGTATCTGTGGAGACAAAAAACGTTATCCATGGAGGCAAAGAAGGGAATGCACGAAAGTATAGTGGTACCAACACTCTTATATGGGTGTGAAGCATGGGTTGCAAATGCTGCAGCGAGGAGGAGGCTGGAGGCAGTGGAGATGTCCTGTCTAAGGGCAATGTGTGGTGTAAATATCATGCAGAAAATTCGGAATGTGGAAATTAGGAGATGTGGAGTTACTAAAAGTATTTGTCAGAGGGCTGAAGAGGGGTTGTTGAGGTGGTTTGGTCATTTAGAGAGAATGGATCAAAGTAGAATGACTTGGAGAGCGTATATATCTGTAGGGGAAGGAAGGCGGGGTAGGGGTCGTCCTAGAAAAGGTTGGAGGGAAGGGGTGGATGAGGGGCTTGGACTTCCAGAGGGCATGTGTGAGCGTGTTAGATAGGAGTGAATGGAGACGAATGGTTTTTGGGACATGACGATCTGTTGGAGTGTGAGCAGGGTAACATTTTGTGAAAGGATTCAGGGAAACCAGTTAATTGATTTAGTTGGACTTGAGTCCTGGAAATGGGAATTACAATGCCTGCACTTTAAAGGAGGGGTCTGAGATAGTGACAGCTGGGAGGGACTATTCTCAGCTGTCGTATCTGAGCTCCTCTGCAAAGACAGTGATTATGTATGAGTGTGGTGAAAGTGTTGAATGATGGTGAAAGTATTTTCTTTCTGGGGATTTTCTTTCTTTTTGGGTCACCCTGCCTCGGTGGGAGACGGCCGACTTGTTGAAAAAAAAAAAAAAGTGTGTAGGGTGGTAGACACTTTCATAGTTGCCATAAGCTGCATTTGCAATGCTGTAGAAAAGAGGAGGGGAGCCAAGCAAATATGACCAGAGGAAGCATCTTTGCTCAAATCATTCGCTTGTTCACGATTTTCCATAATATACAGCCTTTCCTCACTTAGCGAGGTATACTTGTTTATCGACGACTTGGACTTAAGACAGGCTCTCTGACCAGTTTGCATACCTAAATAATGTATATTAGAGCTAATTTCCTCTATTCTGTTTATTACAGTATACTACTGTATAAACATTTAAAAATATACCAAAACTGTTATAAATGGTGCAAAGGTGACATCAAAACAATATCAAAGATGGTTGACACAAACCCACTATCACTACAGTATGCTCCTCGCTTAGCGACGAATTTGTTTACCAATGTGGTCTTATAATAATAATAATAATAATAATAATTTATTTAGACATGATACAATGTTGAACTACATAGTTAGGTATAAATGAGGTGTACATGCCAAAAGCCCCTAATATGCTGAGCATTGTGGGCATTAAGATTAATTAACAGTAGAATACATGGTAAAAAATTATGGTTGATAATTTACAAAATTTGTGTATCTTAAGTTGTAAAATTTGAATATAAGTTGAACATAATTTATTAATTGCAGCAATACAATTAATTGAATGAGATCAAACAAATTAACCCTTTGACTGTTTCGGTCGTATATATATGTCTTACGAGCCACTGTTTCGGACGTATCTATACGCCTAAATTCTAGCGGCTTCAAATGAAGCGGGAGAAAGCTGGTAGGCCTACATGTAAGAGAATGAGTCTGCGTGGTGGGTGTGCGCAGTATGAAAAAAATCGGGGACCCAGTGGTGCATTGTGGGAGCGCCATGTTTGTAGTCATTTTTCATCATGCCTCGCGGTAAGAAGTACCTCACTCCCCGGCGAATTGGAGGCCTTCTCTTCCCAAGTGATAGTTCAAACAGTGATGGAAGTGCCAGTGAATGTGAATTCCATGGTTTTCAGGAGGGTATTACCGAAAGCAGTGCCCAGGATAACATAATTAGTGATGAAAACCCAGATGACCCACAGCCTTCCACATCTGGTGCTGGGCTGTCTCATTCACGTTCACCTGTACCAGGACAAAAGAGGAAACTATTTCACCGTGTACATGACTCTGATGTGAGCAGTGTAAGTGATGATGACAGTGATTTCAAAGTTATTGAAAGCAGTTCTAGTGGTGACAGTGAGGGAGAGTATTCTCCAGTGAAGCGGCAGTATGTACGACGCAACATGCGTTCTGGTAGTGTGCCATATGCTATTCCAAGGAAAAGGAGTAAATCTCGGAGTACATCTCTTGGTCCTACACCATGAATTGATAGTGAAGATGATGATACTGTGACAATGGGGATGCGTAATGTGCGTGGGGTAGCAGGTGGTAGTGGTGGTGGTGTTGGTGGTACCACGAGTCATGCGTCACCAGGAGCGGGCCACGCTGCTAACTCAGCACACCAACAACCACCCCCACACTCCCACAACCACCTGTCAATATCCAGTACCCACCAGCAGACCGCATCTGGGATTGGCAGCAAGGTGACAATTTTGTTCCCAATCCCCATGACTTTGATGAAGCACAAAGTGGAATACGGCCATCGTGTACACTTGGGAACAATGCTACTGAACTAGAATGCTTTCAGTTATTCTTTGATGAACCCCTGATGGACATTATTGTCAGGGAAAGCAACACATACTATGAGTACACCATGGCAAACAATACTTTAATACTTTCACCAAGGTCACGGCTACACCAGTGGAAGGACAACTGTGGTAGAGATGTACTTGTTCTTTGCCACAATAATGTTTATGCCACATGTTTATAAGCACACTGTCAACACATACTGGTCGACAGAACGCCTGATTTCAACCCCAGGTTTTAGTGATATTATACCAGTGAATCGTTTTTTGATACTGTTGCGTATGCTTCACTTTTGACAAAACCAGGCCTGACAGAAACGACAGGTTATATAAGATCAGGAATGTGTTTATGTACATGAAACAAAAGTGCTGTATGTATTTTTATCCCTTCAGGAAGCTTGTTATTGACGAGTCTTTGATTTTGTTCAAAGGCAGACTGTCATTCAAGCAGTATATACCAAGCAAGAGGAAACGCTTTGGTATAAAGTTATTTGTACTGTGTGATTGCAAAAGTGGTCTGGTTTTGGATATAATTGTGTACACTGGCAGTAATACATTGCAAGATACCAGGAAGTTATTGGGTATCTCTGGTGATGTGGTTTTAGAACAATGATGGAACCATATCTTGGTAAGGGGCATATATTGTATACTGATAACTGGTACACAAGCCCTTTACTCAGTGATTTCTTGAGAGTGAACATGACAGATGTGTGTGGCACAGTACGTGCAAATCGTAAACATATGCCTAGGTTCGATGCTGGCACTCGTAGAGGTGAAGTGCAGGTGTTTGCTGCCAATGACATCATGGCATTTCGGTGGCAAGACAAATGTGATGTCACATTGTTGACATCAGTTCACAGACATGAAATGGTAGACACTGGCAAGCAGAATAGAGACCAATGAACCCATTCTAAAGCCTGCAGCTGTGATGGACTACAACCTCAATATGCGCTTAGTGGACAAATGTGACGTGCAGATTGGATTTGCTGATTGTGTCCACGAGTTATAAGTGGTACATAAAACTCTTTCCATCTTCTTGACATTTCCATGCTGAATGCTTATAACATTTACAAGTTGAAGACCAACAACAAGCCCAAATATGGTGAATTTTGTTTCAGTCATCAGACAAATAATATTCAAGTACCAAGGAACAACACCTGCAATAGACCAGCGCCCATGAAATTATCAACACATGCCCTCTCGTATGAGGCCTGGTGATCACTATCCCATACTACTGCCTCCTACTACTCTCAAGAAAAATGCTCAGAAGAGGTGTTTTGTCTGTAAACATTCCACAAAACGCCCACCAAAACGCAGACACACTCGTTTTATGTGTGAGGAGTGTAAGGTACCACTGTGCATATACCCATGTTTCAAAGAGTTCCACAAGCTGCAGGAGTTCTACGAAAGTGTTCAGTGAGTGTACATATGTATATATATTATAGAACAATAGTAATGAACATTTTTTTTATTTGTGTGTAAACAAGTTTTGTAAACAATATAAAGATACTAATGTTTATACTAGTATAGTGTTGCATACGAGTGTATATATAAACATTGCATCTTACCTTGGTCTAACAGACCACATAAGTTACGTAAAAAAAGAAAATAGTGAAAAAAAACAAGAAATCTATGAATGGAAGTAAACAAATGTTTACTGAGTGAGCGGCAGTCGCCGCTGTTGCCGTACGCAGATCATTTTCTGCCAACTTTACACCTCCATATCTCGGTAAGTATTGATGGCAAAAATCTGTTTTTAGGATAAAAATCAGAAAAATAATCTTAACATTTTGATAAGAAAAAATAATTTTTTTATTTTCAAATATTTTGCGACAACAGAATGGCACTCAGAATTGAGGGTTGCGACAGTCAAAGGGTTAAAACAATTAGTTGTATTGCAATTACAGTTTATATGGTCATTATAGTTACACAGAGTACAAGAGAGTGAATTATTTTATTTGTTAATGTTATAGAAACAGCTCAGTATGCATTATTTATAACAGGTTTTTACATTTAAGTGATTAATCAACTTTGTTGGGTATTGTGCACTTAGGTTTGGGTGAGAAGGTGATTTTTTAGCATCATTTTGAATTGAGGTACAGGCAGGGTTTCTTTGGCAATCACAGGTAATGAATTCCAAATTTTCGGGCCTTTTATATGCATTGAGTTTTTGCATAGTGTTAGATGGACACGGGGAATATCGAGAAGTGATCTGTGTCTAGTTTTATGGTCATGTGTCCTGTTAAAGTTGGTATGTATGTAGTATTATTATTATAATCAAATAGAAGCGCTAAACCACAAGAATTATACAGCGCAGCAGGTTATTGCAGGATGCAGGGAGAATGGGTTGTAAGAGGGAGAGGGATGATTAGTACGGTATGGAGTGCAGCAGGACAGTCGATAGTGCAGGGAGAGAGGGTAGCAAGAGATTGGGGTAGAAGGGACTGAGGGAGGTGCTAGAGGTATAATCTTCAGAGTTTGTGTAGTAAGTCAGTTTCTGTCAAAAAGTCAACGAGAGAGTCAGGATTAAAGGAGGGTCCATCAGCAAGAAGGGAAGATAAAGAAAGGGCCGCAGAGTGAAGACGCAGTTGGAGGTAAATTCTGCGTGCTCGTTGATAGTGGGGGCAATCTAACAGAATATGTCGAACAGACACTGGAAACTGACAATGCTCACAGAGAGAGGGGCAGTACAAGAAACCGCCCATTTACCGATTTCAACTACCCAATAAAGTGGTCAGAAATTGGCAATTTAGCCAATTTCACGGAAATTAAAAAAGATGCCAATTTCAAAATAGGGTCCAGAATAAACAATGCAGACATTCCTGGCACTAAAATAACTTTCTCTGTTCATCAGTCACATCTCCAGGCCCCTCTTATATTTCTCTTGCTTTCTATTTTCATTTTTTATTCACAAAACATTAGATTTACTGTTATGCAGACTACTGCATTATTGTAAAAATGGTATAAATAATATCAGTGCACTTGTGAAAAAATATTAGACTCGCTAGTTGATGTGTATTGGATGCGTGGCGTGATTTGTTTACTCTTGAACATTGGCAAAAATTGAACATTTCCACTACTTTGAGCTCAATTTCAAGGCCGTTTTCATCGTGAAACTAATCAAAATCATCTCTATTTCTGTAATATGTTTTCCATTCTATCAAATGAGATCAAGAAAACGAGAATACAACCATAAATACTATATGAAAATACACCTCAAAGTCGACTCTTTAATCCAAAATGACTGTCAGAGTTTTTTTTTCCTCATGCACTGCGTGCTGCAGGATTTTTTTTTATACAGCACACATTGACCACACAGATCCATTCTCTCACTTGTGGGCCTACCAGCTTTCTCCTGCTTGATTTGAAGCCGGTAGAATTTTTGAGTACATATATATACGTCCAAGACACTGACACTGGCTCGTAAGACGCATATACAGCCTAAACAGTCAAAGGGTTAATAATATAATTTATTATGTAGCAGATGAGACCAAGGTTGTTGCCAATGGGTGCAAAGGTGGGTAGCAATTACAGCAAAATAATCTGTGAATGAAACACCTATATGAAACTGGGAGGTCACATACTGCTGATCATGCAGCAGTGTCTGCCCGTTCATTGCCCTGTACATCAGCATGACCGGGGACCCAACAAAAAAATATCTTTGTGCTTGCTAGAGATATGGCGTAACCAAAGTTGGATACGAAGAACCAGGGGATGAAGTGCATCAAATTTTCTTATACCCTGTAAAGCACTAAGGAATTCTGAAACTACCACAGATGGTGACAGATGCAATACGGATAAGTGCCACGAGAATGGCATACAATTCAGCCGCAAAAATGCTAGCCGAGGATAATAAATGCCCTTGCATGACGCTGTCCGGAAACTGCTGCGAATCCGACGCCGTCAGAAGACTTGGAACCATCAGTGTACACTGCGATGGCATGAGAGATCAGAAGTGGTTAAGAAAAAGAGAGAGAAGCCACCGTAGGCAGTTGGGCTTTCGCGCATGGCAGTGGGAAAGAACAGAGACAAACCGTCAAAACGTCCCAAGGGGTAGGGAAAAAAAAAAAAAGATGCTACATGAACATAGAAAGGTGGTAACTGAAGAGAAGACAAGAGTGAACGTAGGCAAAGAGAAAAGGGACGGAGTAAACAGGGGCAATGAACAAATAAAGAATGTCTACTAACATCTGTGCCTATCCTATATACAGTGGACCCTCGGTTAACAAATACCCCAGAAATCATACAATTATGTAAGTATAATATTGTAAGTGCTTGTGGAAGTGTATTTTTGGGGGTCTGAAATAGACTAACCTATGTGACATTATTTCTTAAGGAAGTAAATTCGTTCGGTAATGGCACTTGAGCAGGCTTCTGGGATGAAGTTTTTTCGTTAACCGAGGGTCCACTGTATGGAAGGATTGTGGAGGTCATGAGAGCGAACATAATAGCGAAGGCAATGAGCATCACGGCAATCGGTCAAGGATGGAATATTCGCCTCTGGGAGGGATGGGAAGAATGAGACTGGGGGGGGACTTAGGTTCAGTCAGAGGAAGAAGACCAAAGGGTCTAATTCCTCAGACAGAGCCTCTTCTCCACAAAGAGGATCAATAGGCTGGAGTTGCTTTTTGTTCTGTTTAGTTAGCACAGTATTACTGGCTTTCAGTTTTTGGGTGCCCAGGATCCGCGAATGTCTTTTCCAAGTGGTTTTTATATCTCTAGTTTCAGTGAATCAATTAGAATAGTATAGTTGCTTGGACTTCCTGATTAATTTGGCAAGGATTGACATATAGTGATAAATTCTTTAAGTTATTAAGCCCCTTCTATATTTTTTTATTGATGTTTCATATCATAAGAACATAAGAAAGAAGGAACACTGCAGCAGGCCTACTGGCCCATGCGAGGCAGGTAGAGAAGTAAGTATAAGAAAGTAAGATTTGCAATAAAAGCAATTTTTAAAAGTAACAACCACCTATTATTGATGGGTAGCCTGCAAGTGTGACTATCATGAATTTCAGAGATGTGAACAAAGTAACAGAATGGATATCACAGTCTGCATATAGTTTATTATCAAGACCTTTCAAGAGGTGCCTTCTAAGCTGCAAAAAGGCGCTTCAATCAAGATGAGCTACATACCTCCCCTTTGAATTAAACCAATTACTCACCCCAACCCTGGTTTATCACCCCAGCTCTTATGACCTACACGAGTTTACCACTTCCATTAATATACAGCCTCTCCTCACTTAGCGATGTACTCGTTTACTTACGCCTCGGACTTACGACGGGCTCTCTGACCAGTATTCATACCTAAATGTATATTAGAGATTTCCTCTATTCTGTTTATTTCAATATACAATAAACTACTGTATAAACATTTAAAAATATACCAGAAATGTTATAAATGGTGCAAGGGTAGCATTAAAACAATATCAAAGATGGTTGACACAAACACTACCATTATAGTATGCTCCTCACTTAGCGATGAATTCGTTTAATGACGTGGTCTTAGGAACGAAACTCCGTCGTTGAGTGAGGAGAGGCTGTACAATAATTAGGTTCTGATAAGCAATCAGTAGCTAAACTAGTTTGCAATCTTTCAAGTAAATTAGTCTGGTCCAGTTGTATTGCCTCTACTCTGAATTTGACTAAAAGCCTTAGTGCTTTAAATATTTATTTTAATTACCAGAAATACATTAAAGTACTGTACTAAAGTTAACACAGTACAGGTGTTACCATGTGTACTATTTTATAACATACATAAATATTAATATTGAAAATATACATCCACTGAGTTCAACTGCTAAGCTGCAAAAGCTTCACATGTTAAAGGTAACTAGAAATAAATGACTTAGTATTTTAAGAGAAAAAAAATCACAGTTCATTAATGTATATTAAGGCAGCTAGACGTCCATTCCTCTTCATTTCTTAATTCTCACTCTGGAAATATTCCTTGCTGCCAGTAGGATCAGCCTTCATGGTTTTAGCTCCAGGCTTCCATCCAGCTGGGCAAACTGTAAAGAACATTCTTATGATGTCAGGTTCTTATTATAAATTAATGCCAGCTTATGCAAAATGTCAAACACCAGATTTCTTTCAAATTTAGTTATTTCATACTATAAATTAAGAGCTTGTATAACTGGAACCAGGTAAGACTAAAGCATATGGGAAGTGAAGCAGAAAGATGGAATGACATTGTTCCTGGTGACAAACTAGTATTTAGTATCCTGCAACATAACTAAGGATGAGGGAAAATAAATGCTGACAACCAGTCTTGTGATGGTTTTTCTGAAGTGGGAAAGCAAAAGGTAAATTGTTACATCTTACAGAATAAAATGTGGAACAATAAGACTTGATTATATTTTCCTCCATTTGAGGGAGGGAAATGTCTAGGCAATTTAAATACAAGATCAATCCTAGGCAATTACAGAACAGAGGAAGGCTATTCCTAGGAAGAATTAAAAATGTTAGAATGCTCTAATAAATAATAAAGGTTTGAACAACTATGCTCCTGCCAACTTTTACCTAGGAGAGTACATCTGAAATGAGTATAGTATTGAGTATATGCAGTTCCTCTATTTACATAAAGTCAAAGTAATCAGCAAGTACAGTGGTACCTCGATATTCAAACAATCTATTCTAGGAGGCTTTTCGAATATTGAATACATTTTTTCCCATAAGAAATTTAAATTTGATTAATCCATTCCAGACCCAAAAAAATTTAAGTGAAAATATTGTTTATTTAAACTTGTATAATAATTGCATGCACAAAATCATACATGAAAACTATAAAAATAAATACATGAAATAAATGAAAATTTAACTGCACTTTACCTTTACTGAGGAGTGCTGATGGACTAAGAGGAAGGTGGAGAGAGGTTATTGTTTGGTAACTGCCTGTCTTGTGTTTTTTCTCTTTTCTGTATGTGCAGTAGCACTTGATGGGGATTCACTAGCGTTTGATTTTTTTCTTTGCTAAAGCTGTCCAATGTCTGCTTTTAATGTCATCTCAAAATTTTTCTAAGGTGGTCAGCAACATTGAAGAAGTTTAAGCTCCTATTCACAAAAGTAATGTTAGGATGCCATTTTTCCACCAGGCTCTGTATTTGAGCCTAATGGTAACAGTTCCTTAATTTCTGCAGTGGAAATGATGCCCTTACTGCTCCCCCCCCACCCTTCCCCTCCCTCCCCAACCACTTCTTGCTGCTCCTTGTACAGGTCTTGAAGTTCTTTTGTTGCAAGCTAATTCTCTGCATCTTCATCATCCATTTCCAAACCCATGGACTCGCCCAGAGAAACAATATCCTTCATTACAAGCTCTGCCTCAAATCCTTCAAAATCTCTGACATACAGTCTGGCCACAATTTCTTCCAGGCAGAGTTCAATGTCCTGAAAGAAACTTTTCCCCAGGCTTTCTCTATTATCCTTAAACACTGGAGGATATCAAAATGGTTTAAAATGTTTAAAATTGCCCCTTTTAAACAGTGCTTTGGTGTAAAGTTCCTTAAAACTGGAAATGACCTGCTGGTCCATGGGTTGGATAAGAGGAGTTGTGTTAGGGGGAAAGAACTTCACTTTAATGAAGTTGTATTCATCCACCAAATTTTCCTCCAAGCCTGGAGGGTGAGCAGGAGCATTGTCCATACCAGAAGTGACCTTATGGTAAAGTTTTTTCTGCAAGGTGCTGGCAAACACTATGTATCCACTCAGTGAGGAACTGCCTTGTTACCCAAGCTTTACTATTAGCCCTCCACATTACATTGAGTTTACTTTTTATAACTGTTTTTAACACCCTTTGATTTTCAGAGTGGTAGACTAGCAACAGTTTAATTTTGCAGTCCCCACTAGCATTACCACACAAGTGTGTTAGCCTGTCTTTCATGGGCTTGTGTCATGATAATGATTTTTCTTCTTGTGTGATGTTGTTTCTCTTAGGCTTTCTTTACCAAAAGAGGCGAGTTTCATCACAATTCAAAACTTGAGGAATAAATCCCTCAGTGTCTACATAGTTTTTAAATTCCTTAAACTTTGCAGCTTTACCTCTGCTAGCAGCTTTACCTCTGCTAGCAGCCTTACCCCTGCTAGCAGCCTTCTCTGCTAGTCTCGCCATGCCTTACTACCTTATGCATCCCACTCCTTTTTCTAAACCTATCAAACCAGCCCCTACTTGCTTTAAATTCATCACTTTCAGCACTGTTTCCTAGGGTGTCTCGCCTAAGATTACTATATAATAGCCTTGCTTTCACAAATTGTTTCAAAACACTGTCACTGGCCAATTATTTTTCGTTAATCCACTCTAACAAAAGTTTTTCCATTTCTTCAATTATCTGACTTTCAGAGCAAGAATTTTTACTCCTTTTGCCATATCAGCCCCCTTTATTGCCTCTTTCAATATGGTGGATTTTGCCTAACCACACTGGGTGGCCAGGTCCAACACATGTGTTCCACTTTCCCCTCTTCGCAATAGTACCACTTGAAATATTTCAAATTACAGTGAATATTGTAGGTGCTTGTGGAAGTGTATTTTTGGGGGTCTGAAATGGACTAATGTACTTGACATTATTTCTTAAGGGAGTAAATTCGTTCGGTAATGGCACTTGAGCAGGCTTCTGGAATGAATTTTGCTTGTTAGGTGGGGGTCCACTATCTTTTGTACCACTTTTTTCACTAATTGTTCTCAACTTCTAGGATTATATGGATCACTACTTGTTTTTGGGGACATGATTACTTATTTACAATGAAAATGTTTAAAAAACCACTACAGAACAACAAAAAGTTTCATGGAGCTTGTATGAACAATGTTTAACAAACGAAACCCCTGTGGTTTAGCGCTTCTATTTGATTATAATAATAATAATAATTAACAAACGAAAGCTGACAAGAGACTAAGTGTGAGATGCTTTGTTTTTGAACTTCATCTAGATGGAGAGTTTTGTTTAGGTCGAATATCAGGACAATGTCTGAATAGTCAATTTTTTTTCAAAAAAGCTAGGTGAATATAGAGTGGTATGAATATAGGGAAGTACGAATATTGAGGGTCCACTGTATAATCAAATCATTAGTCATAACATTAAATGGGAGGAGGGGGTAATCTAGGGAAAAACAATGCCCAAGAAAATAGCCTCAAACATCCTTGCAGTGTCAAATTCTACTTCCTAATACGTATAACCAATATTTATTTACTCCCAAACTGAGGCATGCTACAGTGTTTGCATCTTTAAATTTACACTCTTTAGACCTACTCTGATTTAAGATCTATTTCAAATTATCTTTTGTACCACATGTAATTTTTCAATTTCTATTCTACACAACATTCACACAATAACTATTACCACTACCTTTAACCACAGTAGATCACAGATTATCCATTGCCATCTGTGAATGGTTGCACTGGATTTTCTAAAATCAGCCAAGTAATTTTTTATGGTCAAAATACTGGTATATTCTTTTTTTTTCTGCATTGTATATTTAAATGCTCTACAAAAAACTGCAGATTTCAGAAATCAAGCAATTGTACTTTCTCACTACAGTAATCCAGAGAATTTCCCCCAAACAAGTCAGCATCAATAATGACTCATTCCAGTCTGCAACTAATAATGTCCTTTGGCCAAAACACTTTTTCCAGTAATTTATTTCATCATTCATGAAGGCATTTGTTGATGCATCTACTTTTAATAGTTAAACAATTTAACACTGGCTTACTTCATGCCCCATACAGTGGTACCCCGACTTACGATATTTTTTCATTCCAGAATGCTGTTCAAGTGCCATTACCAAACAAATTTATCTCCATAAGAAATGATGTAAAATAGACTAGTCCTTTTAGACCCCCAAAATAACACTTACAAAAGCATTTAAAAAAATCAACTTACATAAAAGGGTGTTTGGGGACCATCGTAAGTCGGGGTACCACTGTACTTCTCTATTGTATCCTCCTTTACATTACTTTCAGCTTGCACTTCAAAAACCTTTCATGAGCTAACCCTAATCACATTTCACTCAATTTGTTTATTTACCCTCCTACACCTGGCCTATATGCCAAAAATATATGGAACCCTAATCAACTGTTGTGGAAAAAGATACTTATATACAGTTCAGGACATTCATTACAGGAAACATTTTGCCACTAGTGGCTTCTTTAATCCTAATACAGAAATACCTAAAAACTAATATATACAGAGGCAGGAGTCCTAGTTATCTCTGTATGGACTGAAGCCACTAGTGGCAAAATATTTCCTCTAATAAATGTCCTGAACTGTACATAAGCATCATCTTCCACATCTTGTCAGTATCACCATACCATTTTTCAGTAACCAACCTTTGCCACAATTTGCTTCTCCAGGTAAAAAACATTCAAGCTTTTTGTTCCTCTATATATTATTAGCAACCCCACTGTCCTCTTACTGGAACATCTTTCTCTTCCCTCTTTATTATTAACAAGCAGATGCAGTCACTTTAAAGGAAATATCTAAGCAAATCTCAAATTTTTATCTACTAGCATATTGTCCAAGAAACAGCTCAGCCCTTTCATATTAACTCCTAATCTTAAATATTAAACACCAATTACCACATTATCATTTACACCACGCACTCAAAATTTCCTAAGCTCTGCCTAACAGGACAGTCATTTCGGCATTAGTCAAAACTAATGGCTCAAAATAATAAGCATTTGCTGTGCATGCTTAGCTCTCAACCTTAATTAACACTTGCAATCACTTCTCACATCCTACTTTAATTCTTAGCCACAATTCTTTGCTTCGATAATAAATCCCCGTTGTCAGTATTACTGCAAAGCTAATATACAAATGCTAATATCAGAAAGCTACTCTGGAGTTATCACCTATCAATGGCAGCACTGTTCAAGACAATAGAAACCAAAAATTTCCTAATGTACCTCCACAAAAGAAAACCAAGGAAATCTTCTACAGTTAATTTTTAACTTGACATTATCACTTAAAATGTTAAAAAAAAAATGAACAATGTATTCATAACCAAGCATCCTTAACCACCCCTTGCAAATTCAGTTTTAGACAAGGAAAAAGTAGGCCTTTCCATGTATAGCTGAAACATATCTCACACAAAAGGAGACTGTCTACTGTATCTGCCTAAAATTAAATATCAATATCAGCAAAAAAATTGTCATCGCCCCAATACCTGATTCTAATACTAAATCAAAATACATTACCACACGACTTACCTTCACCATGTTCCTCGACAAACTGGAATGCTTGCACGAGACGCAGAGTCTCGTCTACATCACGTCCAACGGGTAAATCATTGATTGTTGCCTAAAAAAAAAAAAATTAAATTAAAATTTCAACTTTCTTCAAAACTATATTGATAAATATATACAAGTGCACACACACCTGATTTAATCATTTGCCATAACACCCATCTTGACACTGAAGTACAGTACAAGTAATTACCCATAATTCTTCAAATTGTCAAACCCACTGCAATACATTTGTTGAACAATGCTAATCATCTAGACCAACCACAAAATTGAGCTACCACAATTACATTGATTTCTCACACCTGACCACCTTGCTCCATATTAAAAAAAAAAAATCCCTAATTTCTCTATAATCAATTTCTCCCTATATATCAGCTCAAGTAACTACATACACTAATGGAAAACATGTCACTAATTTAACCATTCAATTTGTATATTTTATCAATACATGGGCTAATTCTTCAGATTATAATCACAAATACAGTACATGCTTTCCACCTCTTACATAATTGTTTAATGCCCTTAAATGCCATAATGTAGGATTCAGACAAACCATTTCAAGCTGACTGATTCTGGAAGGGATAAGTAAATAGCCTGAATTCTGAGGGGTAGGTGGCAATGTTACAGATTGTAGGGTCATTTGAATTCTGACTGGCATGCACTTCTTGCAAGAATGCTATTGGACAAGTGACAGCTAATCCAAAACAGCTGATGTAAAACAAAATATGATACATACATAATTATTTCTACAAGGTATGCAGGCCTAGCTGACATCAATGATATACGTACTGCTATACAGAAAGCCCCTTGTTATGCAGAACATTTCAGGCAAATTAGATAAATTTTGTCCCCAGGATGCAAGCCACACCAGACAACTAACACCTAAGTACTAACTTTACTGATAGGTGAACATGGACAGCCAGTGCCTTACAAGGAAACACGTCCTAATTTTTCCACCCATACCCTCGGACCTCAGATCGCGAGCCAAGTGCTCCCGCGATCGAGCTATGGGACACCACATCAGGGTATATTTTCTCTCTCCAAGAGACCTACAGTACATCTAAAATTGTGTGCACTCAAGTTTCAGTTGGCCCCAGCTACAAGTTACACTAGCCCCCCCTGCTGGACCAGGCTACGGGTTACACTAGCCCCCTGCTGGACCAGGCTACGGGTTACACTAGCCCCCTGCTGGACCAGGCTACGGGTTACACTAGCCCCCTGCTGGACCAGGCTACGGGTTACACTAGCCCCCTGCTGGACCAGGCTACGGGTTACACTAGCCCCCCTGCTGGACCAGGCTACGGGTTACACTAGCCCCCCCTGCTGGACCAGGCTACGGGTTACACTAGCCCCCCCTGCTGGACCAGGCTACGGGTTACACTAGCCCCCCCCTGCTGGACCAGGCTACAGGTTACACTAGCCCCCTGCTGGACCAGGCTACGGGTTACACTAGCCCCTGCTGGACCAGGCTACGGGTTACACTAGCCCCCTGCTGGACCAGGCTACGGGTTACACTAGCCCCCTGCTGGACCAGGCTACGGGTTACACTAGCCCCCCCTGCTGGACCAGGCTACGGGTTACACTAGCCCCCCTGCTGGACCAGGCTACGGGTTACACTAGCCCCCCCTGCTGGACCAGGCTACGGGTTACACTAGCCCCCTGCTGGACCAGACTACGGGTTACACTAGCCCCCTGCTGGACCAGACTACGGGTTACACTAGCCCCCTGCTGGACCAGGCTACGGGTTACACTAGCCCCCTGCTGGACCAGGCTATGGGTTACACTAGCCCCCTGCTGGACCAGGCTACGGGTTACACTAGCCCCCTGCTGGACCAGGCTACGGGTTACACTAGCCCCCTGCTGGACCAGGCTACGGGTTACACTAGCCCCCTGCTGGACCAGGCTACGGGTTACACTAGCCCCCCTGCTGGACCAGGCTACGGGTTACACTAGCCCCCTGCTGGACCAGGCTACGGGTTACACTAGCCCCCTGCTGGACCAGGCTACGGGTTACACTAGCCGCCCTGCTGGACCAGGCTACGGGTTACACTAGCCGCCCTGCTGGACCAGGCTACGGGTTACACTAGCCGCCCTGCTGGACCAGGCTACGGGTTACCCTAGCCCCCTGCTGGACCAGGCTACGGGTTACACTAGCCCCCTGCTGGACCAGGCTACGGGTTACACGCCCCCTGCTGGACCAGGCTACGGGTTACACTAGCCCCCCTGCTGGACCAGGCTACGGGTTACACTAGCCCCCTGCTGGACCAGGCTACGGGTTACACTAGCCCCCTGCTGGACCAGGCTACGGGTTACACTAGCCCCCTGCTGGACCAGGCTACGGGTTACACTAGCCCCCTGCTGGACCAGGCTATGGGTTACACTAGCCCCCCCTGCTGGACCAGGCTACAGGTTACACTAGCCCCCCCTGCTGGACCAGGCTACGGGTTACACTAGCCGCCCTGCTGGACCAGGCTACGGGTTACACTAGCCGCCCTGCTGGACCAGGCTACGGGTTACACTAGCCGCCCTGCTGGACCAGGCTACGGGTTACACTAGCCGCCCTGCTGGACCAGCTACAGGTTACACCAGCTGCCTTTCTTGTCCAAGTCTTAAATACATGGACAAAGTACAATTGTTTCTTAAACTTAAAATTGTAATTTTAAATACATACCTGACGAAGATTTTGATGGCCATCGATGATGAATAGACCACGGAATGCTATTCCTTCATCCTCTTTCAGAACACCATAAGCCTTTGAAATTTCCAGAGATTTATCAGCCAAGAGGGGTATGTTCATTGCTCCCAAGCCACCTTCTTTGCGAGGAGTGTTGACCCTACAAAAATTTAGGATTCATTAGAGTACCCACATTTTACTTTTTTTTTTTTTCAAAAGCTATCTAAACACTTGTACTAGTTGTGACACTGACAGAGCACTGATCACATGTGTTCACAGCACTCAGCCATAAAAAGATGCAATGAACAAACATTTGACCAATACTATCACACTAATTTAAAAGGACCAGCATCAATTACTAGAACATTTGTGATCGATACATACCATGCAAGATGGGAGAAATGGGAATCTGTTGAACAAGCCACCACTTCACAGCCAATGTTACGGAATTCTTCTACTCTATCAGAGAAGGCAATTATTTCTGTAGGGCACACGAAGGTGAAGTCAAGAGGATAGAAGAACAACACAACGTATTTTCCTACATAATCTTCCAAAGAAATTTCCTTGAATGAACCATCCACAACTGCAGTTCCTTTGAAGACAGGTGCAGGCTTGGCAATAGCAGGTACTTGATTGCTCATGGTTGGCCTTCGTTGCAAAGCCTGGGGAAGTTTGTAACATTAAGAAACTACTGTATACAAGAAATAGCAATTTCACAAATGCAAATTTCTTACAAGTCTATACACACTAACAAAGATGTGTGAATCAATACTGGCCTCAAAGAAAAAAAAATGCCATAAAAATTCAAAACCCATGAATTATGATTGCAATGCAATTAACCATTGTTAGAATTCAAATTTCCCAGGAAAAAGGCTTCATTGTATGTTCTTTATGACAATGGTCGAGTGATCACACTTCAAAGTGGCTACAAAAATGGCTACCAGTAGAACAAGACATTATGTAACTACAGTGGACCCTCGGTTTTCATTGAAAATTCTTTCCAGAATGCTGTTTGAGTGCCGTTACCGAACGAATTTGTTCCCATAGGGACAAATGTAAATTAGATTAGTCATTTCAGACCCCCAAAAATACACTTACAAAAGCACTTACGAAAATACACTTATATAATTGTTCGAGTTTGGAGGTGAACGAAAACCGAGGGTCCACTGTATTTAAAGCATTCAGAAGAAAACAGCATGTGACACTTATCAAACAATGGTAAAACAATTTGTTAAAGCAAAAGGTATTTTGCCAATGTCTCATTACATGGAGTTTACCTGGAGAGGGTTTCTGGGGTCAATGCCCCCGCAGCTCGGTCTGAGACCAGGCCTCATGGTGGATCAGGGTCTGATCAACCAGGCTGTTACTGCTGGCCACACGCAAACTGACGTACGAACCACAGACCAGTTGGTCAGGTACTGACTTGAGGTGCCTGTCCAGTGCCTTCTTGAAGACAGCCACAGGTCTATTGGTAATCCCCCTTATGTATGCTGGGAGGCAGTTAAACAGTCTTGGGCCCACAGACACTTATTGTGTTGTCTCTCAATGTACTCATGGCACCCCTGCTTTTCATCGGGGTAATGTTGCATCTCCTGTCGAGTCTTTTGCTTTCATAGGGTGATTTTCGTGTGCAGGTTTGGTACCAATCCCTCCAGGACCTTCCAAGTGTATATTATCATGTATATCTCTTTCGCCTGCATTCCAGGGAATACAGATCAAGGACCTTCAACCGTTCCCAGTAATTTAGGTGCCTTATCATACTTATGTGTGCCGTGAAAGTTCTTTGTAAGCTCTCCAGGTCTGCAATGTCTCTAGCCTTACCTTTGATATACCTTTGAAGAGTTTCGAGAGTATCTACTCTCTGAGCCCGGCCATGGGCCAGGCTCGTCTGGTGCTTGCCTGGTCAACCAGGCTGTTGCTGCTGGAGGCCCGCTGCCCCACATATCCATCACAGCCTGGTTGATCTGGCACCTGGTGAAGATATTTGTCCAGTTTCCTCTTGAAGGCTTCTACACTGGTTCCAGCCGTGTTTCGGATATCTTCTGGTAAGATGTTGAATAGTCTGGGACCCCGGATGTTAATACAGGGGCCGTTAGTGTACAGCAGTATTCCAGCCTAGAGAGACCAAGCGATTTGAAGAGAATCATCATGGGCTTGGCGTCCCTAGTTTTGAAAGTTCTCATTATCCATCCTATCATTTTCCTACCAGAAGAGGTAGATACATTGTTGCGGTCTTTGAAGGCGAGATCCTCTGACATTATCACTCCAAGGTCCTTCAACATTTCTTTTTTGCTCTATTGTATGGTTAGAATTTGTCGTATACCCTGACACATTTTTAATTTCCTCAAATTTTCCATATCTGAGTACATTGGACCCTCGGTTTTCGTTGAAAATTCTTTCCGGAATGCTGTTTGAGTGCCATTACCGAACGAATTTGTTCCCATAAGGACAAATGTAAATTAGATTAGTCGTTTCAGAACCCCAAAAACACACTTACAAAAGCTCTTACAAAAATACATTTACATAATTGTTCGAGTTTGGAGGTGAACGAAAACCGAGGGTCCACTGTAGTTGAAATTTCTCCTCGTTGAACTTCATATTGTTTTGAGTGGCCCTTTGAAAATTTGGTTGATGTCTGCTTGGAGTCTTGCGGTGTCTTCGATAGAGGTCACTGAGATGGCAATCTGGGTGTCATCCACAAAGGAAGACATGGTGCTATGGCTTACATCTCTGTCTGTCAGAAATGAGGATGAGGAATAGAATGGGAGCAAGTACTGTGCTTTGTAGAACAGCTTTTCACTGTGGCTGCCTGGGACTTGACTCTGTTTACTATTACTCTTTGTGTTCTATTTGTCAGGAAGTTATTGATCCATCTACCAACTTTTCCTGTTATTCCTTTATCACGCATTTTGTGTGCTGTTATACAATGGTCACAATTGTCGAAAGCTTTTGCAAAGTCTGTGTATACTACATCTGTATTTTGTTTATCCTCAACAGCATCCAGGACCTTATCATAGTGGTCCAGTAGCCGGGACAGGCAGGAGCGACCTGCTCTAAACCCGTGTTGCCCTTGGTTGTGTAGTTGAGTATCTAGGTGGTTGGCGAGATCTTGTTTCTTAGAACCCTCTCAAAGATTTTTATGATATGCGATGTTAGTGCTATCGGTCTGTAGTTCTTTGCAATTGCTTTACTGCCACATTTGTGGAGTGGGGCTGTCTGTTTTTTTAGTGTGTGGGATGACCCCTGTACTCACCTATTTGTGGTTGCAGGGGTCAAGTCATAGCTCCTGGCCCTGCCTCTTCACTGATTGCTACTAGGTCCTCTCTCTCCCTGCTCCATGAGCTTTATCAAACCTCGTCTTAAAACTATGTATGGTTCCTGCCTCCACTACGTCGCTTTCTAGGCTATTCCACTTCCTGACAACTCTATGATTGAAGAAATACTTCCTAACATCCCTTTGAGTCATAGGAGTCTTCAACTTCCAATTGTGACCCCTTGTTTCTGTGTCCCCTCTCTGGAACATCGTGTCTGTCCACCTTATCCCTCGCAGTATTTTATATGTCGTTATCATGTCTCCCCTAACCCTCCTGTCCTCTAGTGTCGTCAGGCCGATTTCCCTTAACCTTTCTTCGTAGGACAATTCCCTTAGCTCTGGGACTAGTCTTTTTTCAAACCTTTGCACTTTCTCTAATTTCTTGACATGCTTGACCAGGTGTGGGTTCCAAACTGGTGCTGCATACTCCAGTATGGGCCTGACGTATATGGCGTACAGTCTTGAACGATTCCTTAGTGAGGTATTGGAACGCTATTCTTAGGTTTGCCAGCCGCCCATATGCTGCAGCAGTTATCTGATTGATGTGTGCCTCAGGAGATGTGCTCGGTATTATACTCACCCCAAGATCTTTTTCCTTGAGTGAGGTTTGCAGTCTTTGGCCACAGATTATACTCTGTCTGTTGTCTTCTTTGCCCTTCCCCGATCTTCATGACTTTACATTTGGCAGGGTTAAATTCAAGGAGCCATTTACTGGACCAGGCTTGTAGCCTGTCTAGGTCTCTTTGTAGTCCTGCCTGATCCTCAACTGATTTAATTCTTCTCATTAACTTCACATCATCTGCAAACAGGGACACTTCTGAGTCTATCCCTTCCGTTATGTCATTCACATACGTATACAAAAACAGTACAGGTCCTAGGACTGACCCTTGTGGAACTGTCACTGTAGCCTCAGTGATAGTACGGTTCGTGCTTCTAACGGTTATTACCATAGCTGTTCACGTGATCACCATACCCTGCCCATGTGATCATTCGTTGGCCAATCAAGGGCCTCCCTTTTTGAATGCCCCAGGGACCGTGCGGACCAGCAGGCAGTACGAACCTGATAGACAGTGGAGACAGACATAGGCCTACGGCTGTGAGGCTCCCCATACATTTATCGACTTCAATATAACGCTACCACACCAAGCTCGTCTTTGTTATCTTACCCAATCTATGCAAAGAACCCACAACACACTCCCTATCTTCCAGAAGCCAGTATTAGTCTTTAATAAAGGTATGTAATACTGATTTAATTGTTAAAAAAATTATTTTTTTGTGAATATTTTTGTCTGGAACGGATCAATTGTATTTACATTAATTCTTATGGGGAATATTAATTCGGTTAAAGGCCTAGCTCCTGGAACGGATTACGGCCACTAACCGAGGGTTCACTGTATTACAACAATGCAGTAGTCTGCATAACAGTAAATCTATTTTTTTGTGTGTGTGAGAGAATATAAATTCAAAAGAGAAAGCATGCGTAATATAAGAGGCCTGAAGACAGGACTAAGGAACAGGAAATGTTTTTTAGTGCCAGGAATGTCTACTTTGTTTATTCTGAACCCTATTTTTAAATTTGCAATTTTTTGTGTGAAATTGGCCAATTTACCAATTTCTGATCACACTTTTGGGTAGTGAAATAGGTAAATGGGCAGTTTCTTGTAATCAATCGATAAGACTAGTGAAACAGCTACGAGTTTGGTCAACTGGAACAATGGAACTGGCCAAAAATAGGGCATAAAGTGAGTGATACCAAGACTACTAACTTCGCGAGAGAGTAATTCTGCAAGTTTTCTATTAAATTTTATACTCTTAGTTTCATTACCTTCAGAAAAAGATTATCTTATCATTTCATATTTTTTTTTTTTAAATTCTTCAACCCTGAGAGCAAGTTTGAGATCAGAAGTCTCAACCCTAAAAGGGTTAATAAGCTGAACAAAAATCACCCTTGTGAGGTACTGGTTAAGATCCTTCTTGGTCTGAACTATCATATATAGGTATTAAGGTTAAAATTCATCTGATCTTAGTTTATGTTATTAATCAAATTGTACTGATAATTTTTTTAATAGTATGAAAGCTATACAATTAGTCTGCCAGAAATGCACTGCATAAAAAGGGGCTTTTTTCCGAGCTAGCATTTTTATTAAATTATAATAAATAAAAAAATACAGTACTGTATAATCAACTGGAACGTAAACCTCCTATAATTTCTTTGTATGGCTCATAAGAATCTTATTTCGACACCCTGGATGAGGACCTTGCTGTTTGTTAATGTAATGCAGAGTACAGATGTTTCCTAATCTGGTCAGTTCCTTTATCTGCTTGCTTAGGGCAAATTTAATGCTGAAATTAAATTATTACAGAAATTAAATTATTACAGAAATTAAATTATTACAGATATTAAATTATTACAGAAATTAAATTATTACAGAAATTAAATTATTACAGAAATTAAATTATTACAGAAATTAAATTATTACAGAAATTAAATTATTACAGTCTTTGCTACATATTTTTTTTTTTAAATATCATTTTTTTTTTTTTTATTAACACATCGGCCGATTCCCACCAAGGCAGGGTGGCCCGAAAAAGAAAAACTTTCATCATCATTCACTCCATCACTGTCTTGCCAGAAGGGTGCTTTACACTACAGTTATAAAACTGCAACATTAACACCCCTCCTTCAGAGTGCCGGCACTGTACTTCCCATCTCCAGAACTCAAGTCCGGTCTGCCGGTTTCCCTGAATCCCTTCATAAATGTTACTTTGCTCACACTCCAACAGCACGTCAAGTATTAAAACCATATGCCTCCATTCACTCCTATCAAATACGCTCACACATGCTTGCTGGAAGTCCAAGCCCTCGCACACAAAACTTCCTTTACCCCTCCCTCCAACCTTTCCTAGGCCGACCCCTACACCGCCTTCCCTCCACTACAGATTTATACACTCTGAAGTCACTCTGTCTCGTTCCATTCTCTCTACATGTCCAAACCACCTCAACAACCCTCCTCAGCTCTCTGGACAATCGTTTTGGTAATCCCGCACCTCCTCCTAATTTCCAAACTCCGAATTCTCTGCATTATATTCACACCACACATTGACCTCAGACATGACATCTCCACTGCCTCCAGCCTTCTCCTCGTTGCAACATTCATCACCCATGCTTCACACCCATATAAGAGCGTTGGTATAACTATACTCTCATACATTCCCTCTTTACTTCCATGGACAAGGTTCTTTGTCTCCACAGACTCCGAAGTGCTCCACTCACCCTTTTCCCCTCATCAATTCTATGATTCACCTCATCCTTCATAGACCCATCCGCCGACATGTCCACTCCCAAATATCTGAATACATTCACCTCCTCCATACTCTCTCCCTCCACTCTGATATCTAATCTTTCGTCACCTATTCTTTTTGTTATCCTCATCACCTTACTCTTTCCTATATTCACTTTCAATTTTCTTCTTTTACACACCCTACCAAATTCATCCACCAACCTCTGCAGCTTCTCTTCAGAATCTCCCAAAAGCACAGTGTCATCAGCAAAAAGCAACTGTGACAACTCCCACTTTGTATTTGCTTCTTTATCTTTTAGCCCAACACCTCTTGCCAAGACCCTCGCATTCACTTCTCTTACAACCCCATCTATAAATATATTGAACAACCACGGTGACATCACACATCCTTGTCTAAGGCCCACTTTTACTGGGAAATAGTCCCTTCCCTCCTACACACTCTAACCTGAGCCTCACTATCCTCATAAAAACTCTTCACTGCTTTCAGTAACCTTCCTCCTATTCCATACACCTGCAACATCTGCCACATTGCCCCCTATCTACCCTATCATACGCCTTTTCCAAATCCATAAATGCCACAAAACATCTTTACCCTTATCCAAATACTGTTCACCTATATGTTTCACTGTAAACACTTGGTCTACACACCCCTACCTTTCCTAAAGCCCCCTTGTTCATCTGCTATCCTGCTTTCTGTTTTACTCTTAATTCTTTCAATAATAACTCTACCATACACTTTACCAGGTACACTCAACAGACTTATTCCCCTATAATTTTTGCACTCTCTTTTGTCCCCTTTGCCTTTATACAAAGGAACAATACACGCTCTCTGCCAATCCCTAGGTACCTTACCCTCTTCCATACATTTATTAAATAATAGCACCAACCACTCCAAAATTATATCCCCACCTGCTTTTAACATTTCTATCTTTATCCCATCAATCCCAGCTGCCTTACCCCTTTCATTCTACCCACTGCCTCACGAACTTCCCTACACCCACAACTGGCTCTTCCACACTCCTACAAGATGTTATTCCTCCTTGCCCTACACACGAAATCACAGCTTCCCTGTCTTCATCAACATTTAACAAATCCTCAAAATATTCTCTCCATCTTCCCGATACCTCTAACTCTCCATTTAATAACTCTCCTCTCCTATTTTTAACTGTCAAATCCATTTGTTCTCTAGGCTTCCTCAACTTATTAATCTCATTCCAAAACTTTTTCTTATTTTCAACAAAATTTGCTGATAACATCTCACCCACTCTCTCATCTGCTCTCTTTTACATTGCTTCACCACTCTTTTAACTTCTCTTTTCTCTCCATATACTCTTCCCTCCTTGCATCACTTCTACTTTGTAAAAACCTCTCATATGCTAACTTTTCTCCCTTACTACTCTCTTTACATCATCATTCCACCAATCGCTCCTCTTCCCTCCCGCACCCACTCGCCTGTAACCACAAACTTCTGCTGAACACTCTAACACTACATTTTTAAATCTACCCCATACATTTTCGACCCCATTGCCTACACTCTCACTAGCCCATCTATCCTCCAATAGTTGTTTATATCTTACCCTAACTGCCTCCTCTTTTAGTTTATAAACCTTCACCTCTCTTTTACTTACTGATTCTATTTTCCTTGTATCCCATCTACCTTTTACTCCCACTGTAGCTATAACTAAAAAGTGATCTGATATATCTGTAGCCCCTCTATAAACATGTACATCCTGAAGTCTACTCAACAGTCTTTTATCTACCAATACATAGGCCAACAAACTACTGTCATTACGCCCTACATCATATCTTGTATACTTATTTATCCTCTTTTTCTTAAAATATGTATTACCTATAACTAAACCCCTTTCTATACAAAGTTCAATCAAAGGGCTCCCATTATCATTTACACCTGGCACCCCAAACTTACCTACTACACCCTCTCTGCATGTTTCTCCCACTTTAGCATTTAGGTCCCCTACCACAATTACTCTCTCATTTGGTTCAAAAGTTCCTATACATTCGCTTAACATCTCCCAAAATGTGCAATAAAATATTTGGGGCCAGGTGTGACATTTTAAAACAGCACTATTTTCAGTAGGTCTTTCAACTATTGGGAAATTTATATACAAATGCAACTAGTTTAACTAGTGGTGTTAACTCACTGCATATAAACTGCAAACTGACCAACCTTCCCTTGTTACCAGTTTTACCATACCCAGGTATCCATATTTCACTGTCAAAGTAATCTTTTATGTGGGTCTCCTTGAACACTGCAAACAATACCTTCGATTCAGTGAGACCACTGATGAATGCTATTTTGTCACTGTTTAAAACCTTGGTTTGCAAATTGTTATATTGCTTGTTGGTGGTTGTTTTTTTTTTTTACTTAATATTGGGTCAAGCCAGAGCATTCTGCTTAAATGAAACCATCAGTAAGCCAGCAACCACTACAGGCAACAACCAGAATGAGAACAGCATTAGTTATTTAAAATCTCATCCCATCCATGCTTTCTCACCTGCCATCTACCAGAGGAAACTACTTCTCCTTTAACATAAGTTAAAGGAATTCTTGCAAAAGATCAGTTCTGATGACAAAGTTGATCCCATGTATCAGAAATCTTTCCTATGAGGATAGACTGAGGGCCCTGAATCTGCACTCTAGAAAGTAGTAGAATTAGGGGGGATATGATTGAGGTGTATAAAATGGAAAACAGGAATAAAGGGTATGTAAATAGCATGCTAAAAATATCAAGCCTAGACAGGACTCTTAGCAATGGCTTTACGTTGGAAAAATTCAGATTTAGGAAGGATATAGGAAAGCACTGGTTTGGTAATAGAGTTGTGGATGAGTGGAACAAACTCCCGAGTACCCTCATAGAAGCTAAGACGTTGTGTAGTTTTAAAAATAGGTTAGATAAATACATGAGTGGGTGTGGGTGGGTGTGAGTTGGACCTGATTAGCTTGTGCTACTAGGTCAGATGCCGTGCTCCTTAAGTGAATGTGACCTGACCTGACTAGGTTAGGGCATTTGCTTAAGCCGGTAGGAGAATTGGACCTACCTCGCATGGGTCAATAGGCCTGCTGCAGTGTTCCTTCTTTCTTATGTTCTTATTAAGTAAATTTAAATAGGGCTGAAGTTTGCAAGCTTTACCTGCCTCAAAACCCCTTACATAATTGCTCAAAGAAAAATAATTTATCAAACATAATCTAGTACAAATGTTGAAACTTATTCCTCATAATGTATAAACCTGTTATAATTAATACAACCTAATATAAAGAAATCCATCCTTATGTACCCTTGTGCTCCTTGTAACTCATCTAATGACCATATAAACTGTTATTGCAACATAAATTATTGATTTAATTTGTTTAATCTGATTTAATAATTTTATTATGTAGACATAAAACTGTAAATGATCCAAAATTATAAAACTATCATGTTTCAAAAATGTCATGTTCAAACTATGTTCAAATTTCATAGCTTAAATACTTAACTATACTTATATTGTAAACTGTTTACTATAATTCTTACCATTTAGTTTTAAGTTAATTTTAAGTCTGCCCACAATGCTCTGCATATTAGGGGCTTTTGGCATGTACACCTCATGTAATCTCATAACCCATTGTAATTCTTTGTATCATGTCCCAATAAACTATTATTAAATTATTATTATTATTATTATTATTATAGCTCAATCGCTAGCGCACTCAGCTCACACACTGAGGTCCAGAAATCGAATCCCCGTTACGGCTGGAAAACATTAGGAAGCGTTTCCTTAAGACACCTGCTGTCCATGTTCACCCATTAGTATAAAATGGGTACCTGGTGTGGGTCACATCCTGGGATAAAACTGACCTAATTTGCCCGAAATGCTCTGCATTTCAGGCTTTCTATATAATAGTATGTCATTGATGTCAGCTATGCCTGTATACCTTGTACATGTACTTGTAGAAATAAAGATATTATATTACATGTAAACAAGAAAAACCAGCAATCCTGCCAGAGTGCAAACCACTCGGCATTTTCCACATTTCTTAAAGCAGGACAATATGGTAGTACTGACCTGGATTGAGAACAGAATCCGGGAAAGTGAAGACCATAGAGAAAGACCTGGCAGCCAAACCACAAACATGAACAACCTTAGACCATGTTGTACATAAATGGTATACAATACCGACAAGATGAATTCTTCAGCCTTAGATAACACACATGTAAAGACTAGTGTGCCAGTTTCCATCCCAGGTATGGCATGTCAAGAGTCACCTTCAAAATATTAAGTTAAAGCTCTCAGTGTAAACCTCCTTAAAACTACAAACTAAGATTTGAGGAGGAAGTACATTTATAGGTGCAGTGGGCAGGTGTCCCTGAGAGCAAATAGCAGATGCCTGGCTTTTTCAGTATCCATGCCCTTTTGTCATACAGCATCAATCCCAGAATCACTTTCCACCACCAGAACACAGCAAGTGAATGCAGAAAACTAATAGCTGCCAAGGCAATTGACGGCAGCGGCATCCAAGCAAAACTGCACTAACCAACGTAGCACCCAGAATGACCCAAGAATACAAGCAGTGAGACCTACAAATCGAATAAACTGACGATCAAAGGAAGACTGCCCCTCAAACCCAAAGCACCACCCCGCTGCCTAACGCTTACTCTAAGCTTTGTATAAATACAGCTCCTTGGCTCATCAACAATTTCTGCTGTGTTAAAATGAAGCACAACCTCAGAAGAAAATTCCAAGATCAGCAAGAAAACACCAAGAAATCTACTAATCAACTTGTCTATGGTATAGTCTAGTGGTATGGTATAGTATAGTGGATAGATGGTATGGTATAGTAGATAAATGGTATGGTATAGTATAGTAGATAAATGGTATGATATAGTATAGTAGATAAATGGTATGATATAGTATAGTAGATAAATGGTATGATATAGTATAGTAGATAGATGGTATAGTATAGTAGATAGATGGTATGGTATAGTATAGTCTTCCAGGGTCTTCCAGTGGGCAGTGGAGAACATGACATTCAATGGTGATAAGTTTCAGCTGCTTAGGTATGGAAAAACTGAAGAACTTAAAAGGAACACTATATACAAAACGCAAGAAGGTCACCACATAGAACGAAAGGAACACGCAAAGGACTTGGGAATAATTATGTCTGCTGATCTGTCTTTTAAAGACCATAAGAAGACAAAGATCACAACAGCCAGGAAGATGACGGGGTGGGTATTGAGAACTTTCAAAACAAGGGAAATAATGCCGATGGTGACACTCTTCAAATCGCTAGTGCTCACTCACTTAGAATACTGCTCTGTGCTGACGGCCCCGTTCAGGGCAGGAGAAATATCAGAGCTGGAACAAATTCAGAGATCGTTTACAGCTCACATTGAGCCATTGAAACATCTAAATTATTGGGAACATCTTCAAGTCTTGAACATGTACTCATTGGAGTGGAGGGGAGAGAGATACATGATAATATATACTTGGAAAGTACTTGAGGGCCTGGTCCCAAATCTGCACACTGCCATAACATACTGGAGTGAGAGATATGGGAGAAAGTGTAAAATAAACCCAGTGAGGAGCAGGGGTGCGGTGGGGACAATACGGGAGCACTGTATTAACATCCGGGGTCCCAGACTATTCAACATCTTACCAGAAGATATCCGAAACACGGCTGGAACCAGTGTAGAAGCCTTCAAGAGGAAACTGGACAAGTATCTTCATCGGGTGCCAGATCAACCAGGCTGGATTCAACCAGGCAGCGGGACTCCAGCAGCAACAGCCTGGTTGACCAGGCAAGCACCAGACGAGCCTGGCCCATGGCCGGGCTCAGAGTAGATAAACTCTCGAAACTCTTCAAAGGTATATCAAAGGTAAGGTATAGTAGTAAGTTGTGCAAATTCACTGTAAGGGTGAGAAGAAAGCTTTTTTCCCTTTTTTTCCTCAACCAGTACAATTTAAAGCCTAAGATCTATTACTGGCCAGCACACTGCTTCCGTTACATAACGGATGAATGCTGCAATAAGCCTATTAACCACCCTAGGTATTTCTTACACCCACCTCTATACCTGTTAATATTTTTTAAGAGCTATTTAAAGTAAACTATGCACATACTCTTCAGTGATGCTACTTAAGCTTGGTCTACTAAATTATTTACAAACCAGTAACTAAGAGCTTGCCTCTCCTCCAAAAATCATTAAATCATTAATGATCAAATACTTTAAAAATTAAAATGGGTAATATCTCTGCAATACCTTACAAATAGTAGCCCAAATAAACAAGACAACGACAATGTTGGTCAAAGGCTTAAAGTATCATTTCTTGTGCAAATACAAGGCCAAATGTGAAAATATATGGGTTGCAAGACAATCATTAAAATTATATTTATGTAAGTGATGGCAGTGCTTCTTAGTTTTGCTAAATTTTAGGCTAGTGAATGGTGTAATGAGTGCAACTTAAATGTCAGCAATACATCAAAGTCTCAAAGAGAAAAGTGAAACCTCAATTTAATGGACTAACATGGTTAGAGGTCATCTAATAACGCCAACTGTCCACAAGATCCAAAAGTAGTGAGACTCGCGAAATTCATCAAAGGTAAAGGTGAGATCCAAATATTACATTGTTTTGCCGTGCTCATAATACTTTAATACACTGTAAATGGTCTTCATCCTTAGTTTCCGAAATCAACTTACCCAATGGATTTTAACAAACCATTCTAAAAATGGACAGTCCATTTCCAAAACTAATTTATTCAAAAGGCCTTCATTTCCAGACTGTCAGTTGTCCGAATGCCATCAAACAAATCCGAAATCCATTAAATCGAGGCTTTACGGTATACTCTGAATCAAGGTAGTTTAAAAAACGAAAAATGAAAGCCTTTGCCGACAAAAATAGAAAAACTTTATGCAGAGCAAACCTTGTTTTGAGGCAGTATTACAGATCGACACTACAGTAGAATCAAAGAGTATTTAATATTTTCATGCCATCATGTCAAACTATTTTTACAATGAAAAAACCAAAAGGTAATGAAGAATGAGACTTGTGCAACATTTGGGAATCTTTACTGAGGAAACTTTTTGCCAGCCAGTGGCTTCCTCAGTCCATTATAGAGAATAAAAAGATGAGTACAAGGTAATCAGCCCATTAGTCCTGAACTGATGTGTTCAATCCATCATTCTTGAAAAATCTAAAGATTGATAGACTGAACACACAGACTCCAGGCTAAGGGACTGATTACCTCATACTCGTCTTCCTATTATTCTCTGTATTGGACTGAAGAAGCCACTGGTTGGCAAAATGTTTCCTCAGTGAAGATTCCCAAATGTTGCACTAGTGTATCACTCTTCAACTTATGTTTTCAAAACTATTTTCATCACAACAGGTGATTCCAATGCCCTCTCACCACTACCAACACCACAACAGATGACACCCAGCGTACTTCACTACCATCTAACTCGCCTTGCCTGTATGTAATTTTCTTTCCCTTCACTACAGGTACAGCTTTATAAAGCACTACCCAGAGCAAAACATCATCGATAATAAAGGTTTGATCTGCACCAAGTGTCTTATTACTATATTTAACAGCTACAAACAGTCTTAAGAGGTGCACATGAACATTATAATGTTCAATGATGAAGCACACACATGTACTGTACACACTTAAGATACAAATAGCTTGAGCTTATTTCCAAACATACTTGCTCGAGGTTGGGTGGTTGAGCAACTTCTTCCTTCCAATATGGAGCTATTTCAGGTACACCAGCTTTATTTGATGCATCCATTAAGCACCCCAAACCCATCCTGTGGGTGGTAGCACACAAGTTACAGAATATGGGCCCAGAAACAAATCCAAACATTTTCTTAGCTAGGCATGTGCCAGTGGTAGTGAATTACTGTACTAACAGGCAAAAATCACAGTTAAAACTTGGCATGTAAAATATTGAATGAAATACAGTACGTATGTATAGTACAGTGGTACCCAGTGTTTCGGACTGTCCGAATAACTGTTGTTTCGTGTTAAGGTTGCTTTTTTCGGTCAATATTTTTCTCGTGTAGCGGTCCGTACCAGACCTGTCCGCCTGCCTGCGCTTGCGCGCAGACATCCAAAAGTATTCACAAAAAATTAATTTTGTAGAGATTAACTATACTTTTACATTCACAAAACAATTATAAACATATATAAAGTATAATAAATTTATAATTAAACATTTTAAAATAACATTTACTTACCTTTATTGAAGAGAGTTGCTGGCATCTGGAAGATAGGGAGGAGGACAGGGGGAGCAGTTAGTGATTGGAAGGGGAACCCCCCCCCCTCCAAAAGGACTTCAGGTAACAAGTCCCTCTCTGGGGTTCCTTCCCTTCTTGGCCTCACCATGCCTCACAACACTGTGTATGCCACTACGTTTCTTAAACTTCTCAAACCAGCCTCTGCTGGCTTTAAGAGAAGGATGAGCCAAATTGACCTTTCTTTTTTTATTATACAAATATTTAAATGGAAATTTGTCTGTGAATTAACCCTTTGGGGGTCCAAGGACCCTCTCCGAAACTGCGCTGATACTATTTATACCATTTTTACAATGATGCAGTTGTATACATAACAGTAAATCTTCTATTTTTTGCGAGAATAAAAATTCAAAATGGAAAGCAAAAGTAATGTAAGAGGGGCCTGGAAACGTGACTAATGACCAGAGATGTTATTTTAGTGCCAGGAATGTCTGCCTTGTTTATTCTGGACCCTATTTTGAAATTGGCATCTTTTGAAATTTGTGTGAAATTGGCCAAATTGCCATTTTCTGACCACTATTTTGGGTAGTTGAAATTGGTAAATAGGCGGTTTCTTATACTCAATCAATAGAAGAAATGGAGTTCTAGCAAAATAGCTATAATTTTAGTAGACTAAAACATTGGAATTTGCCGAAAATAGGGCTCAAAGTGGGTGAAATCGCCGATGCGTAAATGTCATCGATACTGCTAACTTCGCGAAAGCCTATTTCAGTTAGTTTTCGATCAAATTTCATAATTTTGGTGGCGTTATGATCGGAAAAAGATTATCATTTCATAAGATTTTTTTTTTCCGAAAAATTTGCGACCCTGAGAACGAGTTTCGGAGAGGGCCTGGCGACCCCCAAAGGGTTAGGCTGCAATTTTATTTAACTATTTACCATATATTTTTTGTAAGTACTACCAATGAATGCTAATGTAGATCTGAAGCTTAACCACCCACCTCAGACTTTACTCAGTTTACAGCAAACCAAGTCTGCATATTCTATTACACAATTAGAGGAACAAGTCACGTGCAACACATGGGGTATCTTTGTTCAAAAAATTTGCCTACTGTGTGGGCAAAATATGTTGACAATAAAGATACCTAACTGTTGCACACGTCTTGCTAATCTGTGTCTGTATTGTACACCATTATCAATTTCGCAACTAGCCAAACAAATTTTTCAGGAAAATCTCAATATTCAACCACAATACCTGATTCCTAAGTAAACTACAATGACAACATCACCCCTTGAGACATTAAATGTTAACCTAGTTAAAACATGACTCGGACATCTAAAACTTACCTGGATACACAACTGCACACCTGATCACAAGGGAGGTGGCACAGCAATACAGTTTTTAGCTGTAAACCTAGCAAATATGTATTCTCCATGTTCATCTCTGATACATGTGGTGTATGCATTAGTAATGCATACATGTACTTGTAGAAATAAAGATATTATATTACATGTAAACAAGAAAAACCAGCAATCCTGCCAGAGTGCAAACCACTCGGCATTTTCCACATTTCTTAAAGCAGGACAATATGGTAGTACTGACCTGGATTGAGAACAGAATCCGGGAAAGTGAAGACCATAGAGAAAGACCTGGCAGCCAAACCACAAACATGAACAACCTTAGACCATGTTGTACATAAATGGTATACAATACCGACAAGATGAATTCTTCAGCCTTAGATAACACACATGTAAAGACTAGTGTGCCAGTTTCCATCCCAGGTATGGCATGTCAAGAGTCACCTTCAAAATATTAAGTTAAAGCTCTCAGTGTAAACCTCCTTAAAACTACAAACTAAGATTTGAGGAGGAAGTACATTTATAGGTGCAGTGGGCAGGTGTCCCTGAGAGCAAATAGCAGATGCCTGGCTTTTTCAGTATCCATGCCCTTTTGTCATACAGCATCAATCCCAGAATCACTTTCCACCACCAGAACACAGCAAGTGAATGCAGAAAACTAATAGCATATTTTCTAGGTTTACAGCTAAAAACACAAGTGCTTCATTAGCAATAAAAACTGTCTACACATCTCCACACACCACCATTGGCACCTTTGAAGATAATCTGGAACACTTAATCAAACTCAACAAACATCACTAAATGCTGGTGACCAACATCAATATCATTCCAGACAGAAGACCAGCAAAAATCTAGCTTCCTAAATATGTAACCCACTTACTATTCCTCTTAATAACCGAAACCAAATTGACAAACATATGCATCTACTCTTGACCCTATCTGGATAAACGCAACAGTTCCCTGGATAGCTGGTAAAAACTGATAACTGATCATTACCCAAGCATTCTTTTGCTATCGAAATCCCCAACAGATTCAAAATCTAAGCTCCACAATTAAGTTGTTGGATTTACGAATTTTATGTTGTTAGAGATTCACTCTTGTTAAAGTTTTGATTTGAAAAAAAAAAAAAAATACTTCCATCACGGTCCCTTAAGTCAAAAAAGGCATAAGGATGTTTGCCCTTTACAAGAGGGGAGGAAAGAAGGGGGGGTCAGAAACAATGTCCAGGGGTGGGAGGGGTCAGCACCAACGTTCGGGAAGGGGAGGTGGATGGCCAGCACCAACGTTCGGGGAGGTGGATGGCCAGCACCAACGTTCGGGGAGGGGAGGTGGATGGCCAGCACCAACGTTTGGGGGAGGGAGGTGGATGGCCAGCACCAACTTTTGGGGGGAGGGAGGTGGATGGCCAGCACCAACGTTAGGGAGGAGGTGGATGGCCAGCACCAACGTTCGGGAGGTGGATGGCCAGCACCAACGTTCGGGAGGTGGATGGCCAGCACCAACGTTTGGGGAGGTGGATGGCCAGTACCAACGTTCGGGAGGAGGTGGATGGCCAGCACCAACGTTCGGGAGGTGGATGGCCAGCACCAACGTTCGGGAGGAGGTGGATGACCAGCACCAACGTTCGGGAGGATGATGACCAGCACCAACGTTCGGGAGGTGATGGCCAGCACCAACGTTCGGGAGGTGATGGCCAGCACCAACGTTCGGAGGGATGCCAGCCCACGTTCGGAGGTGGTGATGGCCAGCACCAACGTTCGGAGGTGGTGGATGGCCAGCACCAACGTTCGGGAGGTGGTGGATGGCCAGCACCAACGTTCGGGAGGTGGTGGATGGCCAGCACCAACGTTCGGGAGGTGGTGGATGGCCAGCACCAACGTTCGGGAGGTGTGGATTGGCCAGCACCAACGTTGGGAGGGGATGGCCAGCACCAACGTTTCGGGAGAGTGGATGGCCAGCACCAACGTTCGGGGGGAGGTGGATGGCCAGCACCAACGTTCGGGAGGTGGTGGATGGCCAGCACCAACGTTCGGGAGGTGGTGGATGGCCAGCACCAACGTTCGGGAGGAGGTGGATGGCCAGCACCAACGTTTGGGAAGTGGATGGCCAGCACCAACGTTTGGGAAGTGGATGGCCAGCACCAACGTTGGGAAGTGGATGGCCAGCACCAACGTTCGGGAGGTGGATGGCCAGCACCAACGTTCGGGAGGTGGATGGCCAGCACCAACGTTCGGGAGGTGGATGGCCAGCACCAACGTTCGGGAGGTGGATGGCCAGCACCAACGTTCGGGAGGTGGATGGCCAGCACCAACGTTCGGGAGGTGGATGGCCAGCATCAACGTTCGGGAGGTGGATGGCCAGCACCAACGTTCGGGAGGTGGTGGATGGCCAGCACCAACGTTCGGGAGGAGGTGGATGGCCAGCACCAACGTTCGGGAGGAGGTGGATGGCCAGCACCAACGTTCGGGAGGAGGTGGATGGCCAGCACCAACGTTCGGGAGGTGGATGGCCAGCACCAACGTTCGGGAGGTGAATGGCCAGCACCAACGTTCGAGGAGGTGGATGGCCAGCACCAACGTTCGGGAGTGATGGCCAGCACCAACGTTCGGGAGGGATGGCCAGCACCAACGTTCGGGAGGTGGATGGCCAGCACCAACGTTCGGGAGGAGGTGGATGGCCAACACCAACGTTCGGGAGGTGGATGGCCAGCACCAACGTTCGGGAGGAGGTGGATGGCCAGCACCAACGTTCGGGAGGAGGTGGATGGCCAGCACCAACGTTCGGGAGGTGGTGGATGGCCAGCACCAACGTTCGGGAGGTGGATGGCCAGCACCAACGTTTGGGAGGTGGATGGCCAGCACCAACGTTTGGGAGGTGGATGGCCAGCACCAACGTTTGGGAGGTGGATGGCCAGCACCAACGTTCGGGAGGTGGATGGCCAACACCAACGTTCGGGAGGTGGATGGCCAGCACCAACGTTCGGGAGGTGGATGGCCAGCACCAACGTTCGGGAGGTGGATGGCCAGCACCAACGTTCGGGAGGTGGATGGCCAGCACCAACGTTCGGGAGGTGGATGGCCAGCACCAACGTTCGGGAGGTGGATGGCCAGCACCAACGTTCGGGAGGAGGTGGATGGCCAGCACCAACGTTTGGGAGGAGGTGGATGGCCAGCACCGTTTGGGGAGGTGGATGGCCAGCACCAACGTTTGGGGAGGGAGGTGGATGGCCAGCTCCAACGTTTGGGGGAGGGAGGTGGATGGCCAGCTCCAACGTTTGGGGGAGGGAGGTGGATGGCCAGCTCCAACGTTTGGGGAGGAGGTGGATGACCAGCTCCAACGTTTGGGGGAGGGAGGTGGATGACCAGCTCCAACGTTTGGGGAGGAGGTGGATGGCCAGCACCAACGTTCGGAGAGAGGAGGTTTATGGCTAGCACCAACGTTCGGGGAAGGAGGTGGATGGTCAGCACCAACGTTTGGGGGAGTGGTGGTGGATGGCCAGCACTAACGTTTGGGAGTGGTGGTGGATGGCCAGCACCAACGTTTGGGGAGTGGTGGTGGATGGCCAGCACCAACATTCGGGGGAGAGGGAGGGGATGACCAGCACCAACATTCGGGGGAGGGAAGGGGGATGGCCATCACCAACATTCGGGGAGAGGGATGGCCAGCACCAACATTCGGGGGAGGGGAGGGGATGGCCAGCACCAACATTCGGGGAGGGGATGGCCAGCACCAACATTCGGGGAGAGGGAGGGGATGGCCAGCACCAACGTTCAGGGATAAGGATGGCCAGCACCAACGTTCAGGGATGGGGACGGCCAGAACCAACGTTCGGGGAATGGGAAGTAGATGGCCAGCACCAACGTTTGGGGCGATGAGCCAGCACCACGTTTGGGGATGGTGATGGCCAGCACCAACGTTCAGGGGGATGGGAGGTGGATGACCAGCACCAACATTCGGGGGAAGGGGAGGAAGCACCAACGTTCGGGGAAGGGAGGTGGATGGCGCTAGCACCATCATGGGGGAGAGGAGAGGTGGAAGGCCAGCACCAACATTGGGGGGTGAATCGAAGGTGGATGGCCAGCACCAACGTTCGATGGAGGAGGAGGTGGAAGAGTCAGCACTATCGTTTCGGAGCGGAGATGGGGTCAGAAGCAACGTTTCGGGCGAGGTGGGGTCAAAACCAACGTTTCGGAGCGGAGGTGGGGTCAAAACCAAGATTTCGGGGCGGAGGTGATCAGAACCAATGTTTCGGAGCAGGAGGTGGGGGTCAAAACCAGCGTTTCGGGGAGATGGGGGTCAGAACCAACGTTTCGGGAAGGGAGGCGGGGTCAGAACCAACGTTTCGGGAAGGAGGCGGGGTCAGAACCAACGTTTCGGGAAGGGAGGTGAGGGTCATGACCAACGTTTAGGGGCGGGAGTGAGGGTCATAACCAACGTTTAGGGGGAGGTGAGGGGTCAGAACCAACGTTCAGTGGGGGCGCAAAGTGGGGTCAGAACCAACATTCGGGGGCGGGAAGGGGGGTCAGAACCAACGTTCGAGGATGGAATATAGGGTGTCAGAACCAATGTTCATGGGCACGAGGTGCCAGAACCAATGTTCATGGGCACGAGGTGCCAGAACCAATGTTCATGGGCACGAGGTGCCAGAACCAATGTTCATGGGCACGAGGTGCCAGAACCAATGTTCATGGGCACGAGGTGCCAGAACCAATGTTCATGGGCACGAGGTGCCAGAACCAATGTTCATGGGCACGAGGTGCCAGAACCAATGTTCATGGGCACGAGGTGCCAGAACCAATGTTCATGGGCACGAGGTGCCAGAACCAATGTTCATGGGCACGAGGTGCCAGAACCAATGTTCATGGGCACGAGGTGCCAGAACCAATGTTCATGGCACGAGGTGCCAGAACCATGTTCATGGGCACGAGGTGCCAGAACCAATGTTCATGGGCACGAGGTGCCAGAACCAATGTTCATGGGCACGAGGTGTCAGAACCAACATTAGGGGATGGGAGGTGGGGGGTCAGAGTTAACGTTCAGGGGCGGTAGGTATAGGTCAGAACCAATGTTCCCGAGCATTATGGTTGTCAGAAACAACAATCCTCTTACTCCGAGGGTTACCAAAAAAAAAAAATCAAAGCGTCAAGATCAAAAATATTCATAGGGGAGGAAGGGAAGGAAAGAGGTTCCCAGGCATGAGGAAGCTTATTTCTATTACCTAGTCTTCCGAAGTTAGTGCTCTTCTTCCCCCCCTGCCCCTCTGCCTCCCCCGGCCCAGTCACAGACCAGGCCTCCTGGTTGCCGGCCTAATCGATAAAGTCCCCCGCACTCCAACGTATGCATCTCAACCCGGCTGATCAAGAATTTAAGAAATTGTCGAGCTCCCTTGAAGACAGCTAGGAGTTTGTTATTAATTTTCCTTATGCATAAAGGGAGGGTCAAAAATCAACGCTTCCTAGAATGAGGAAAGGGTTCAGACCTGGAGTTTAGCTGAAGAGTTCCGGGGGTCAGCGCCCCCGCGGCCCGGTCTGTGACCAGGCCTCATGGTGGATCAGGGCATGATCAACCAGGCTGTTACTGTTGGCCGCACGCAGTCCAACGTACGAACCACAGCCTGGCTGGTCAGAGACCAAGGGACCAGGGACCAAGATAAGATTTGTTCAGTTTTTTAAACCGGGAGAGGGTTAGCCAACAGGATAACCCAAGAAAGTCTAAGTGAGTCATCGAGGACTCATTTCCATTGGGTTTTTTTAATCTTGTCCCCCAGTATGCGACCCCACAACAGTCTACTAACACCCAGGTACCTACTTACTGCTAGGCGAACAGGGACAGCAGTTGTATGGAAACATGTCCAACTGCCTGCTGCAGTGTTCCTTCTTATGTTTCCACCCATGCTGGGGACTGAACTACACACACTAAAATGTGAGGAGAGCTCATCGCTGCCGATCACGAGATTAAAGTGATCAGAAACCAGCGTTCCCTGATGTGGTGGGACCAGAATAAGTTTGTACAATTTTATACAATTCTTTGATTCCAATTGTCTTGCATAGCAACATGTGTATCTTGCTTAGGGAAACCCCCTCCCCCCAAAAAAAAAATACCAAATGCATGACAATGAATTAAATAATATTCAATGTTAATAAAAAATCAAATACATGAGAATGAACTGAATGAGCATTAAAAAAAAATCAGTTGAACTTAAGTTACACCAATAATAGTTGGAATCATTTGGTCCTTCCCAGGATGCGACACCACAATAATACCACCCTGGTACCTGGTATCGCCCGCGGTCCATATGAACTGTATTCCCTTGACAGAGCTACGTCAACACTCACAGAGCCACAACTATAACACGGAAAACTACCATATCTGTTGTGGAAATTTAGCAAGTTTATTCAGGTATACACAAATACAGTTACATAGATTATCATACATAGCAGCGTGTGTGGAGCGCCTAGGATAACCAAAAAAAATCAAAAGTGACTTATTTCCATTGGAGTCCTTTTATAAAGATATTTGCCATAAAATAACACGGACTTAGTTAACTACTGACCTCTGGTGCAGCCTCAACACCACTACCATGTAATATATTTCACGCATTATTACGCTCTACAGTAATGCTACAAGTTAGGTTGGGTACATTCCCGTAAGTGAAAACTATCAAATGCTCATCCACGTTATTTCATTTAGCTCAAAATCATGCTTAAGTGGGACCCGGGAATGAAGTACATATTCACCGCTCCTGGGATTTTTTTAACGGGTAATGAAACATTCCGAACGTCTCCACAAGGACCGGGATCGAACCCAGGTCGTTTAATTGAGAGTTACCATCTAGCCACTTCAGCTAACAGTTCCCAGGCATAGGAGGGGCAGAAAGGGCTTTAATTACTGCATTCACTGAGGAAGCGCCAAACCCCTAGGGTCATACAATGCCTGGGGAAATGGGAGGCAATCAAATATGATTCAAGGAAAGTGAAGATAGTTCCAATTCCTCTATCAAGAGCCCCTCACCCTCACCAAGGACATCTCCTTGAAGGGTATGTACAAGTACCTGGGTAAGTGAGTGTGATGTCAAATTTTCAGCTACAGCCCAAATTCCCGGCACAAGTTTGAAGCACGAGCAGACATTAGCCTGGGGGCCCCGCCATTCTTACGACTGTTTCTAGAACATTACCTTTTTAACATGTTCACACACAACACCATGATTCCATGATCAGCACGTACTCTTACAATGAAGAACTACATGATTATGGGGGTAAAAATTACATTCACAAAAATGCGCTAGACTCGCCACGATTATTAATTCGGCATTAAGGAAGTGCTAGCCACATCCTTGTTGGTTTTCACATTTATGATTAACACCAATCACGTTCAAGAGATGTGACTATATATTGAAATTCTTATTTACACTGACAAGTGTAATGTGCTTGGCATATATTAAAATGTAACTTAGAAGAATCAATAAGCCGGAGACACAAGGAAGCAAGCGTCCCCACCAACACTTGTGGGTATCGACTAGCACTAGAATCAAACATTTGCGTAATACCACATCATTTGAGCTTATCCATCATACTTGAAACCTTCTAGCAAACGAGTGCACATACAGAAAGTCACTGAACAAAATAGAACTGATGTTTTTTTTACCTGAAGTGAGGTAGTAATATGAGAGAGGAGAGAGATCGACGGTTGGCTTGAGACTGGTGACGCCGCCGCCGCCTCACACTCACCCTCCACCATCACGGTGCTAGTTAGTGCTTTTTAAAACTAAGGTTTGTCTATGCAAGGGGGTAATTATGGCTGCAGTTTACATATACATCAACAGCAAGAATATTTTAATTCCCAAAGTAGAGATTGAAGTAACCTGTGAGTATATAAAGATTGCGATAAACATCTCTTGGTGTATATAACTTGCTATCACCTACCACCACCGCCTACCAATTTACGTCAGTTCCTTCTCTAATATTTAGCGTTAAATGCACAATGTACACTGAGAGTTTATTTTAATATCTGTTATAGGTATTAAAGCATTCTTGATGCTAGTGTATATGTGGATTAATCATTATAGGTGTCTATAGCCTCTCCCCATAATTAATTGTTCAAGAGATGTACCGCGCTGGATGATGCTACTACCGCCTCCCTCACATACCTCGCAAGATGCTCTACCCAAAGTTTTGCTTTCATAATAATAATATCTTTATTTCTACAAGTACATGTACAAGGTATACAGGCCTAGCTGACATCAAGGACATACTACTATATACAAAGCCGCTTGTTATGCAGAGCATTTCTGGCAAATTAGGTTAATTTTGTCCCAGGATGCGACCCACACCAATCGACTAACACCCAGGTACCCATTTTATACTGATGGGTGAACATAGACAACCGGTGTAAGGAAACACGCCCAATGTTTCAACCCTCGCCGGGAGTCAAACCCGGACATCACTATGTGAAGCGATAACTTTTTGCCATCAGGTCATGGGCCACCATTATGAAATCTAGATACATCCCAACAACCGATTTATGCTGATATCCTGAGTTACATGACATTTCATAAATACGAGTATCAACTTACTAGAAGTGACATATGCAGTTTAATATAGACAAATGCAAAGTTCTAAACATTGGACTGGAAAATAACTATGCCACATATAAACTAAATAATGTAGATCTTAATATTACTGATTTCTAAAAGGATTTGGGAGTTCTGGTTAGCAGTAATCTAAAACCAAGACAACAGTGCATGAGTGTCAGCAATAAAGCGAACAGAATCCTTGGCTTCATATCAAGAAGCATAAATAATAGGAGTCATCAGGTTGTTCTTCAACTCTATATATCTAGATTATACTGAACAGTTTTGATCACCGTATTACAGAATGGATATAAATGCTCTGGAAAACGTACAAAGGAGGATGACAAAGTTGATCCCATGTATCAGAAATCTTCCCTATGAGGATAGACTGAGGGCCCTGAATCTGCACTCTCTAGAAAGGCATAGAATTAGGGGGGATATGATTGAGGTGTATAAATGAAAAACAGGAATAAATAAAGGGGATGTAAATAGCGTGCTAAAAATATTTAGCCTAGACAGGACTCGCAGCAATGGCTTTAAGTTGGAAAAATTCAGATTCAGGAAGGATATAGGAAAGCACTGGTTTGGTAATATTCAAATTCAAATTCTTTATTTCTAGTAATATACAAAGTGGGGTGTACTTATAGTAATGTACATTTTATGAAGTAGATATTACAAGATGGCCAATAATATGCCTAGGTATGCCTAGGCTTTTCAGGCAGTCTTATGATAGGTCTTACTCAATAGTGACACAATGATTATACTGATAGTAAGGTTAGGTAATTGTAGTGATTAACTAGGTTTACAATATTGAGGTACTGAAATTCAAACATTTAAGAATTTAACAATTAGTTTAAAGAATTTAACAATTAGTTTATATATTAATGGTAATGGTTATATATTAATGGTAGAGTTGTGGATGAGTGGAGCAAACTCCCGAGTACCCTCATAGAAGCTAAAACGTGTAGTTTTAAAAATAGGTTAGATAAATACATGAGTGAGTGCGGTTGGATATGAGTTGAACCTGACTAGCTTGTGCTACTAGGTCAGATGCCATGTTCCTTCCTTAAGTGAATGTGACCTGACCTAACTAGGTTGGGGCATTGGCTTAAGCCGGTTGGCTTAAGCCTGCCTCGCATGGACCAGTAGGCCTGCTGCAGTGTTCCTTCTTTCTTATGTTCTTACATTTATGGGCAAGAGCTAAATTCGTAAGGACGTCTGGGAATGTGAGTAGTCAGGTATGAGCCTAGGAAGGAGAGGGTGGCTCAAAATAACTGGATAAAAAACTTTTAATCAACATAATTAAAATGCCACATTGCGCTGTTACTATCACTTTTTGAAAGCTTAGGCAAGGCCAAGATCAGCTACAAAAATTGGAAATGCTTAAAATGGCAGATAGTGACCCAGATGAAACTAAACTATGTCTGTTAAATTTTCAACATTGGACATAGATTGTTTTGATCACAGGTTAAGTGGAAATGGTGTGAATTATTATTATTATTATAATTATGTGAGCAAATCATCTGCAGGAGATTTACAGGGCCTTATCTGAGGTAAGTGGGACTTAGTCACAGCAGGTTGCCTAACTGTAACTCCCTCGATGCCCACACCCTACCACTCTCTCCAAAAGCTAGAAATATAATATATAATATAGTATATAATATAATATATGAGCAGTTCTTAAGTAAATGTAAGTTTTTATTTCGTATCACTAACGGTTGGTCATAAGATGGCACATATGGGCTGTCCTAGGCTAAATTAATAATTATAATATTAAAACCAGCTTCTCTGGTAAATTAAAGTTGTGTGGACTATATATGATTAGGCTTGCTGGGTGCACATAATATAATTATTATGCATAAATTATTAGTGTTATTAGAAAGGAAATTCGTATTACTTCTTACCATTTATCACAGGAAGACACTTAATGCTGATGGAACACCCCTAACCTTACCCTAGCAGCTAGAAATTACGATGGCCAATGCAAAACTATTGTACATTATGGGTAAGCGTCACTTAGCTGAGGTGTGCTCCTGCGAGAATTGGTGTTTTTTTTTTTATTTTCCCGTCCTGGTTGCCGAATTGTAAGGGTTTTTCCACACTATCTCAATTCTTCAGCAGGAACATGTCAGCAATTTCTAAATTACGGATTGAGGCCGATAAACACCAATTGACATTCGAGAACGCCTCATTACATTGCACAATTCACTACAGTGTTCACACATAAAATTCACACATAAAATTTTCGCTCGAAATTTCTCGAAAGGGTCAAATCAGCATCATATTTTATTACACAATTATTATATTATTCGTTTATATGTTCTACATTTAGGAAATTATGTAAAAAAAATTCCACAAAAGGGTTAGAAGAGTAAGACACTTGTAACAGTTGGGTACTTTTACTGTCGAAACGTTTTGCTTACACATTAGGCTTTTTCAGTCGAATACAGAGGTGACTAAATATGGAGACCGATGTGGAGACGTAAAGATGTTGTGATGAGTCTCTCAGCCTTGGGAAGTGTTCACCTCCAGTCTCGATCACCTCTGTATTCGACTGTAGAAGCTTACTGTGTGGGCGAAACGTTTCAACAATAAAGCTACCAACTGTTGCATGTGTCTCATTAATGCATACCATTAATATAATGATGATTATTTAAGACTAGAAGTGAGAAGTACTTAAAGAAGCTGCAGAAAAGATGAATTTATTATATTGCTAACTTAATGATTCACTAATATGAGTTGGGTCTTGATCCAAGTAATTGGATCTGCCCTTCATTCCTTGGATCGAACCCAAATTTCTCACATTCCTCAGGCGCTGCATGACCCGTACGGGCCATATGAGCAGATCTTAAGTAAATGTAAGTTTTTATTTCGTATCACTAACGGTTGGTCATAAGTTGGCATATATGGGCTGTCCTAGGCTAAATGTACATAATTTATCATTAATGTATGCTGACAACATTAGTGGGCCTTCAGAAACATTGCTCAAATTAGTAATATTGTTTGTAAAACAATTTGCATATTTTATTTTGCTCCCCCCTCCTTTGTATTGCCAAGTTTATCTCTTTATTAATTTTACTGAGCCGTTGCGTGCGCGAAACGTTATCAATAAAGGCTTCAATTACCTGCATTTTTATCTCCTTACCACCTTCCTGAATAAAGCTTATCTTATCTGTACTATTCATTCAGTTGGACTTGTTTGTCAGCCAGATTTTTTTAGGTTAAATTTCTGATAACACTGGTTACCTGACTGGCTAGGACTGGTCCACTCTACCTTTAATTCCGAAATGCCCTGACATGATAGTGGCTTTCTTCGTACTTAACTAACCAAAATTGTAAATACACGTTGTAACCTTGCAAAGAAATAAAATCTTTATCTTTTATCTTTCCTTCACCATTTCTGTTCAATATGTCATCGGGACTTGTCTAGCCTGGTGGGCCCAACAGACAAACAAGTCAAACAAGAAGTGGGTGTTTTGGCCCTCCTCCTTCAATAGGAATCGTCGCTGTAATATGAAGCTCTGTCAATAATTAGGGATCAGGCACATGCATTTTAGTGATCTCACCTGTGACTCGGTTGATTTACGCAATCACCTCAGTGTTCGTGGTTCGATCCCCGTCACGGGTGGAATCATTGATCATATTTCCTAATATCTGCTGTTCCTGTTCACCTAGCAGTAAGCAGATACCTGGGTGTTAGTCAAACTGTTGTGGGTCGCATCCTGGGGGACAAGATTAAAGGACTCAATGGAAATAAGACAAAGTCCCGATGACGCACTGACTTTATTGGGTTATCCTGGATGGCTAACCCTTGCTGGTGACGCGCTCTTGGTCGTCGAACACATTCAACACTATTATTATTATTATTTTATCTATGGGGAAGCACTGAACCCGTAAGGCTCATACAACTCCTGGGAACATAAGTCAAATTTGTTGAATTATCCTAGGATACATCCACATAATTTATCAATTCCTACATCTCTGTGCCTTCAGAACTATTATAGCATTGTGTAACATCACCTGCAGATATCCTGAATAAACCACGTCTTACATACATCAGGATAGCCCCATAACACGTCGTATCTAATTATGAAAATAAAAAAAAAATAACAGCTCTGGTGTTTGGTGGTGATTTTCCCCAGGAAACAGGACAAGTGTCTCCTGATACGGGTCTCAATCGCACTATGATCAGGTAAGAGCACTTTTTGGTCATTTGACAGAGACCTTCCGCTGGCTTGCAGGTTCACACTGTTAAAAGTACTTAAAGATCACATTTTCAGGTAAAATGGAAAGCTTTCTTCTAGAGGGAAGTCGACAAATTCGTCAACTCAATTTTTGATCAGCCAGGCTGTTATATATGCCTGCATACGTTGGACTGGGAGCAGCAGATACCAACAGCCTGATCGATCAGGCCAGCAACCAGGATGCCTGGTCTGTGACCGGCGGCGGGGACGGTGACCTTGGGAAGCGTCTACAGTAACCTACAAGTATTTACACGTAGACACATACAAAAGATGGGATGGGAGATGGGACACAGCAACAAGGGGACACAGTTGGAAGGTGAAGACTCAGATGAATCACAGGGATGTTAGGAAGTATTTCTTCAGTCACAGAGTGGTCGGGAAGTGGAATAGTTTGGGAAGCGATGTAGTGGAGGCAGGTTCCATACATAGCTTTAAGAAGAGGTATGATAAAGCTCATGGCGCAGGGAGAGTGACCCAGTAGCGGCCAGTGAAGAGGCGGGGCCAGGAGCTATGAATCGACCCCTGCAACCACAACTAGGTGAGTACAACTAGGTGAGTACACAGTAGTGTAGAGCTCTCATCTCACCGCTGTATTGATTCAGCAACGTAGGTTGCTAGCCCATACCCTGAGGTTCATGAGCTATTTCAGTTTTTTCCTTTTCTCTTATCCCATTTTCTCTCATAGCAATTACGCTCTAGTAATACGGTACCCCAAGACTGTTCAACTGCCTCCCAGCATACATAAGGGGGATTACCAATAGACCCGTGGCTGTCTTCAAGAAGGCACTGGATAGGCACCTAAACTCAGTACCTGACCAGCCAGGCTGTGGTTCGTACGTCAGTTTGCGTGCGGCCAGCAATAACAGCCTGGTTGATCAGACCCTGATCCACCACGAAGCCTGGTCTCAGACTGAGCCGAGGGGGCGTTAACCCCCGAAACCCCCTCCAGGTATACCCCCTTATCGCGTCATTTTAATACACAATTATTATATTATTCATTTATATGTTCTACATTTAGGAAATTATGTAAAAAAAATCCACATCACAAGTGTTAAACTCGACTCACGGAAAGTCAGGACTTTTTTTCGTAGAGGATGCTGGCGACCCACAAATGACAATTTATTTACCCCTTGGTAAACACTTTGTGCACCACTCTGTGGGAGACGTATGGCATGAGTGAGTTGAGGCTTCATTACATTACATTACATTACATTACATGCTCTGAATGGGTGAAGCACTCACACCACCCTCGCCACCATGTCCCTACTTGGCTGAATGCTGTTTTCCGGGATTGCTTCGTCACTTCGTTATATACAAATGCCTTTTTTTGTACTTTCCCATCGAGTGGATGGGATAAACTCCAGCGAGACATTCATCTCATTCTCTCTGAGACGATACATATTTATTAGTTTTAATTAAATGTTGAAAACATATTGTTGCCAGGATGTATATGTAGGGTTTAGGGGTCACATAACACGGCAGGCTAGAGTTACGTGGTCGTCCCAGCCACACCTCAGTTGCCATTAAAATTTTAACAAAAATATTTCAAATTACCAATCTTCATTATAATGAATGTTTGCTCTTTCTCGTTCTATTAATAATCATATTTATTACATTAAAGGTAATTCTGTCGTTCCTTATTGCTGTCTTGTCAGAGCAGTTAATTTCCATTAATACATTTGCGTGCGACAAGATGCAGCTCTCGTAGCCCAGTCAGTCCTGTTATTCTGGTAATTCCTTCGTTAGTTTAACATCTTTATTATGCACCCCATACCCATCCTGTGGGCGGTAGTCAAAAGATTACAGAGGTACATAATGGGTCCAGGGACTGGGCCCCAAAGTCATGATAGCTGAACTAGTTACAAAGGTAATGTGAACTCCAGGTAGACCTGGTCACAATCATGTCAAGTTACAAAGGTAATGAACCATCTACACTCCTATACAGGGGCTTCGTTGAGACATTATGTCATTCCGTCTGTGGGAAATGCTAAAATACATAAATTTATTATTCTCCTAAATGAGTGGATCACTCATTTACCGTGTTAGTTCCTGGGATACCATGCATACCCTCCTGAGCTTCATATAAAACTACTAACGACTTGCTCACACTTGCTCACACTTCCTCTTTATATGTACATGATAAGGTTAAGAACAATGTATGTATGTTAGATCATTACTATGTGGTGATCTTCCATACACCTTTGATGAGTTCCGAGGGTTTTTCTGCTCCCAAAACTCGGCCTTGGGCTAATCTCGTCTGATGCTTGACTTGTCAACTAGGCTGTTGCTGCTGGTGGTCCGCTGACCCACATATCCATCACAGCCTACTTGATCTAATACTTGGTGAAGATACCTGACCAGGTTCCTCTTGAAGACTTCTACACTTGTCCCAGCAGTGTTTCTATCTTCTGGTAAGAAGTTAAATAGTCTCCCATGACAGTACGACAGTCACAATACGACTCTACATCCATTGAGCCATTCATCACTCAGGTGACTGACGACCCAACTGAGTTTTTCATGATTGAGACTCAAAATGCAGCTGACATCTCCACAATTTATGATGCAGCATTATCCCAGTTGACTTTGAAGAAGCCATTAACAGCATGCCTAAGCATTCTGCCCCAGGACCAGACAAGTGGAACTCCAAACACTGCAAGAAACCACTCTCACGTGCCTTTAGTATTCAACGGAGAGGGAGCTTAGATACAGGTGTCATACCACGCTCATTAAAAACTATTGATATTTCCCCACTTCTCAGGTGGCGCTAAAACTACAGACCAATAGCGCTAACGTCACACATCTTCAAAATCTTTCAACGGGTCCTAATAGGCAAGACTGTCAGTCACGTGGAATCACAACACTTGCACAACCCAAGAGTAGCACGGGTTTAGAGCAGGTCGCTCCTGCTTCATAACTGCTAGACCATTACATGGTCTTGGATGCACTGGCAGATAACCTAAATGCTGATGTAGTGTACAGTGATTTTGCAAAAGCTTTCGACAAGTACAACCATGTTGTGATAGGTCACAAAATGCAGGCATACCTGGAGTTTACCTGGAGAGGGTTTCGGGGGTCAACGTCCCAGCGGCTTGGTCTGAGACCAGGCCTCATGGTGGATCAGGGTCTCATCAACCAGGCTGTTACTGCTGGCCGCACGCAAACTGACGGTTGGTCAAGTACTGACTTTAGGTGCCTGTCCAGTGCCTTCTTGAAAACAGCCAGGGGTCTATTGGTAATCCCCCTTATGTATGCTGGGAGGCAGTTGAACAGTCTTGGGCCCCGAACACTTATTTTGTTGTCTTTTAGTGTACCCGTGGCACCCCTGCTTTTCATTGGGGAAATGTTGCATCTCCTGTCGAGTCTTTTGCTTTCATAGGGAGTGATTTTCGTGTGCAGGTTTGGTACCAATCTCTCCAGGACCTTCCAAGTGTATATTATTATGTATCTCTCTCGCCTGCGTTCCAGGGAATATGTTGCGAGGGGTTTCTTTCGTAGATTGGGTAATAAACAGACGAGATTGGGATGGTATCAGTATATTGAAGTCGATTTATATAGAATGGAACTCAGAGCCATAAGCCTACGTCTGTCTACTCTGCCTGTTCGGATGGTACTGGCTCTCTTGGAAGCGGGCACCCTTGGCATTCAAAAGGATGACCTTTGACATGGCTAACGGATGATCACGTGAGCAGTGTATGATACAGTAACGGTTATAAGCTATGAACTATACTATCACTGAGCCTACAGTGACAAATACAGATAAGTAAGTAAGTTTATTCAGGTATACACAAATACAGTTACATAGATTATCATACATAGCAGCATATGTGTAGAGAACCTAGGTTAACCCAAAAAGTCAGACAGAGTGACTTATTTTCATTGGGGTCCTTTTAGTACCTTAATATAGGAGGTAGATATATGTTAGGAGATATATGTTATTATATTATAAAGGATATATGTATACTAGGAATAAGGTAAAAAGAGATATTTACATTTACATGTGTGTTAGTTAAAAAAATAAAAAATCATTCTCCTCCCTTTCTGTCGCTACATTCATTAGGTACCTTTTGACTCTCTTCTTGAACTGGCTCATGCTACGACTGCCTTTGACCTTCAACCGTTCCCAGTAATTTAGGTGCCTTATCGTACTTATGTGTGCCTTGAAAGTTCTTTGTACACTCTCCAGGTCACCAATGTCGCCAGCCTTGAAGGGGGCCGTTAGTGTACTGCAGTATTCCAGCCTAGAGAAAACGAGCGATTTGAAGAGAATCATCATGGGCTGGGCGTCCCTAGTTTTGAAGGTTCTCATTATCCATCCTATCATTTTCCTAGCAGATGCGGTAGATACATTGTTGTGGTCTTTGAAGGCGAGATCCTCTGACATTATCCCTCCCAGGTCCTTCACATTACTTTTTCGCTCTATTGTATGGTTAGAATTTGTCGTATACCTTGATACATTTTTAATTTCCTCAAGTTTTCCACATCTGAGTAGTTGAAATTTCTCCTCGTTGAACTTCATATTGTTTTGAGTGGCCCATTTGAAGATTTGGTTGATGTCTGCTTGGAGTCTTGCAGTGTCTTCGATGGAGGTCACTGCCATGGGAATCCGGGTGTCATCCGCAAAGGAAGACACGGAACTATGGCTTACATCTCTGTCTATGTCAGAAATGAGGATGAGGAATAGAATGAGAGCGAGTACTGTGCCTTGTGGAACAGAGCTTTTCATAAAAGAATAACTTGAAAATCGAGCTGATGGAGTTTTAACTTCTTAACAAATAGAACCTAGAGAGTAGTAATAAACAGAGCGAAGTTAGAGGATGCCACATTGAAAAGCGCCGTTCCTCAAGGCACAACACTCGACCCACTTCTTTTTCTCATTTTTATAGCTGACAAAGCAAGACCATTAATTCTTGTCAGTTCTTGATCAGCCGGACTGTGATACATATGTTAGACTGCGTGAGACTAGCACCAACAGCTTGGTCGATCAGTCCAGCGTTCGGGAGGTCTGATCTGAGACCGGGCCACTGGGATGATGACACCCGGAATCGTCGCAAGGTAAACGAACAAATCCCGAGTCAGAAGAATCTTCATAATTCTCCTGGCTAACAAAAGACCACCAGTAATGCACTGTCGCAGGCCTACTAACCTCTTTATCGATGTAAGAAAAATTATTAACACTAGACCACAACAACTTGCTGCTGAAACTTGAGCATTTTGAAATCAGAGGGCACGTTCTCGCTTGCACAAAGTCCTACCTTACTGACAAACGTCAGCATGTGAAAATCAATGACAACCTCATTAATACAACAGAGGAGTGGCTCAGGGTAACGTCCTTGGCCTATACCAGTGGCCTACTAAATATCTCCCATTTATCTACACCTCCCAGAAACTTAAACCAGTGCTGTTTGCAGTGACACAATATTTGTCATTGTTCAACATTATAAACTTCAAAACATATCCAGGCTGAGAGACTGACCATCTCAAACTACTGCTTCAAGGTTGATGGACTGATCACATAATTTTTACCGCTCCTGCCTCCATGTTAACCACCTCTGTATTCGACTGATAATCATCCCATTATAAAAATAAACAATTCACACAGAGAAAGGCAAGACGAGGGGAAGCTCTTAGAGATACACCTTGACTGCAACCTGAAATTCAACACTCTCATCTAATACATATTTAAGAAAATATTCTAGTTTGTGAGCATTCTATCAAAGATACACTACTACGTTCCATAAATAACACTACTCATCCTATACTACTCTCTAATCTATCCCTGCCTCATTTATGTTATCAGTGCTTGGGGATCTACAACAGGAAATCACCTAAAATTCATTGTTACCAACAGAAACCAACTCTTAGAATAATCACCCTATCAGGTTCCAGACAACACAAACCCTAATTATTCAAAAGTCTTAATTTACTAAGCATGCAACAAATCCAAATCTACTACTGTCCAGTTTATACATATATACAAGACTCACAATGAACTTCAACCCAGCGCTTCGACTCTTCCTGGAGAGCGGCAACAGAACACAGACACAACACAAGAAATAAACATCTCTCTGATACCAGGTGTACAACTCACCTATATAGCAACTCCATGCAAATAACGGGTCCTAAATTTTGGAACGTCTTTTCAGACGATGCCAAGAACCTCCTTATCAGCCACCTGCTTCAAAAATATACTTGAAAAGCACCCCCTTCACCTGACTCTTCCATAAAAACTCAATATATCGTAAACTAAATTGTTATATAAAAAGTTAAAGATTGCAGTCATAGCATTCTGGTAAACTAATCTAATTACATAATAGCTCAGTAGTTATAAGTTAATTTTAAGGCTGCGCGAAATGCTCTGCATAACAAGGAACTTTCTATACAGTGGGTTATACATGTTAGTTAATCCTATGTCAATTGTACACTGCACTGTAATTTATGAAAATAATGTTATCATTATCATCATTATATAAAGCAGAAGATTTATATCGTATTTGTGACCCTGGATCATTAAGAAGATAAGAACGTAAGAAATGATCACTGTAGCAGGCCTACTGTCCCATGGCGAGAAATGTCATAAAATACCAACACGATGGCTAAATACAATGCAGTATAATGCTATCCTTTATTGACAACATTTGTGACTTAATAAAGCTTACTGTGAGAACGTGGTCAATACAGTTTTTAAACCTATCCAAGGCTTTCGCTTCAACGACGCCACACAAGTTTGTTCTACTCATCCACAACTCTAGTACCAAACCAGTGATTTCCTATATCCTTTCTAAATCTAAATTTCTCTAACATGGACCCCATTGCCGCGAGTCCTGTTTTGATTAAATATTTTCAACACGTTATTTATATCCTCTTTATTTATTTCTGTTTTCCATTATATACTTCACTAATATCCCCCTAATTCACTTCCCTCTTTTGATTCGCCTGTAAGTGCCTCTCTTTTGACCTATGAGATGTTTTAATTTATGTTTTATCCATTCAGGCTCAATTTTGTTTGATCTGTTTGAAACATATGTTGCCTGGGCAGCTTTGAAAAATATCATATTGGTAACCATCTCCAGCGTCCTACTCCACAGGATGATCACCCGTCAAGTCACCTCAGTCAACACCACCGAGATGATCCACAAACCCACAAAATCGGCTGCACGAAATTCAGGGACCTTGACTTGATCAGAATTATTAAGGTAATTAATTCCATGATATATTGAAACTGAGTGATCTGTGATCGCTTGAGGGGATATCTCACTGAGGTATATAAGTGGATGACAGGAAAAAACAAAGGCGATATAAATAAAGTACTGAAGATATCGAATCAAGAATAAACCCAAAATAATTTGTTTAAATTAGATAAATTTAGAAAAGTATCGTTTCATGAATAGAGTTGTGGATGATTTGAACAATCTGCCAAGTAGGGTCATATGGAGCTTTAAAAATAGGTTTACCTGGAGAGGATTTCGGGGGTCAACGCCCCCGTGGCTCTGTCTGAGATCTGGTTAGATAAATATATGAATGAAAATGGTTGATTTTGATTAAGGCCTGCTTATCATGAGAGGATGAATAAGACACTTGTGTGACACTTGGGAATCTTTATTGAGGAAACATTATGCCAGCCAGTGGCTTCATCAGTCCAATACAGAGAAAAAACGATGGAAGATGTAAAGGAGTTTGAGGTAATCTGGCCTGGGGGCAACCCCCCCGGCATATGCACGGAGAAGTGGCTTATATACTGGAGACAAGTGAGGTGAAGCAGTTGGAGGCGGTGTCACTGGTGAACAAAGTTCACCAGTGGAAGTAGTGAGATACAGAGAAATACACGCCTCTTGATACATTATTCAATACGAAGAAATACACACCTCTCGGTGTATTATACAGTGTTGAGAGATAAAAATCTCTTGGTGCATTATAGTGTGTTGGAGGTGAGGTTGCTGTTGGAGTGGAGAGTGAGGGAGAGGGTGGGGAGGGTGAGGAAGAGGGAGGGATGGAAGCCTCACCAGCACTTCACTTTATAATATTGAGGAAGAGTAATTATTGGGACTGGTAATGTGTGTAGCGTGGCCAGTGTGATGTACAAGCACGGAAGGGAACAACAAGGTCGCTACAAAATCAATGCTACATTATCTAGAACACGTAGAGAAAAGTGGAAATATATGTTAACTTCTACATGCATAGGTAGTTCTTCTGGGTAGTGAGAATATTTACTAACATGAGCTTGGGTTGGTTGAGATATTTGACTGAACGACTATTGCCTGCACGGAGGTCATTAAGGCTATATACGTATTAACTATATGCCAATCATAGGGATTAAAGTAACTTTTAGGTGTATATACGAGAGATACACAGCCTTGTGGCAATTATAATCTGATAGCTTCATTATACACTCCATAACATCTGTGGATGGTAGTTAAAATACTTGAGTCACGTGATGGGTCCAAGGACTGGGCCCAAGGACTGAGTCCAAGAACTTGGTCCAAGGACTGGGCCCCACTATCCTTTTGCCTAAATTACAGCAATAATGACATGTTTAAAAAATTATGAATTCAGTTACAGTATCAATAAGCTGGTTACGCAATTAGTAAATTCAGCCACATAAATATTGCGATGGAACATATTTAATGTGTTACAGAGTTACTCTGTACTCTGGATTAAGAACGTTAAAGTGATTTGCAATAGATCAAGGTGGGATATTTTGGTAAAATATTTCCTTATATGTAAGAGTAATATCCTGGCTAATACAACAAAATACTTTAAATGGAGTGGACAAGCTAGCTTCAGTATGCTACTGAAAGCTTTACTATATTTATATAGCAACGAAATGGCAGTGGTTGCTGAATCACTGATACCCAACACCGGAAAGCCAGCGGTTGCTTGATCTCTAATACCAGGTACCGGTAAGGCAGCGGGTGACCCGACAAGACCCGTGTCAGGAGACACTTTCCCTGTTTCCTGACGAACAGAACATCTCTACCTACCACCACCACCATCGCCACTACAGCAGAGGGATCACCAGATGAAGTAAACAACCCATCATTCTAATACTGTAAGCAAACATAAATATTTTCTTGAAAATTTAGATCGGTAACACGACTGTGACACTACACTATCAACGTTGGTATTATATTGTCAAACAACCTCAGTGTACTCAGTTGTCTCCTGTTTTCTGTCTACCCATCAAAACACTTTCGCCTTCAATCATTATTGCATTTATTGATGTTAATATATGTTGAATTTATTTGATTAACATTAATCTAACCAAAATTAATTGGTGCGTGTAGAGAAATTGGTTTAGGCATATATAGTAAAAAAAAAGAACGTATCACAGGTCACAATTGTGGGAAAAAACTGGAATGGAGTATAAAACAAATTCAAACCACATAATAGAGCAGAAGATTAATCTGAGAGACATGGGAGTGATAATGTCAGAAGAACTTACATTCAAGGACCACAACAACGTTACTATCACAACCGCAAGGAAAATAATAATAATAATAATTATTATTTAATAATAATTAATTATTTCTACAAGTACATGATACAACTTATACAGACCTAGCTGACATCAATGACATACTATATAGAAAGCCCCTTGTTATGCAGAACATTTTGGGCAAACTAGGTTAATTTTGTCCCCAGGATGTGACCCACGCCAGTCGGCTAACACCCAGGTACCTATTTTACTGCCAGGTGAACAGGGACAGCAGGTGTCTTAAGGAAATACGCCCCAGTGTTTTCACCCGTACTGGGCATCGAACCACAGACCTCATTGTGTGAGATGAGTGCACTAGCAACCGAGCTACAGGATAACTAGAACTTTCAAACCAAGAGATGCAAATCAATGATGATACTATTTAAGACACTTGGTCTCTCCTAATTGGAATATTGTTCTACACTAACAGCCCCTTTTAAGGCAGGCGACATTTCAGATCTACAAAATGTACAATGAACCTTCAACATCTGTGTAAATTTGGTCATGTACCTTAGTTATTGTGAACACCTTAAATCCCTTGATTTACATTCTTTGGAACACAGGCGAGATAGATATATCACAATTTGCATCTGAAAAATTCCCTAGTGATTGGTCCCAAATCTGCACAATGAAATAACTTCTTACGAAAACAAGGAATTTGGTAGATAGAAAATACCCCAAATGAAAAGCAGGTATGCCATGACTGCACTAAAATAACTCAGTAAGTGTAAAGGGACTAATATTTGTCCATCAGCCTCCTCTAACACATTAGGGGAATAACCAACAGACGCCTGTTCCTGATCCTCTAACATTATCACTCCTAAGTCCTTTACATTTGTTTTTCGCTCTACTGTGTGGCTAGAATTTGTTATATAATTCGTTCTAGCTTTTAATTCTCCCAACCAAGCTAGATGTGTTACTCTTGGTCTGAGGACATAGGGTGGTGTGGGTGCCTTTAAGCTAATTTCATTCTTATCCCCGTTTGGTGTACTAGCCTCCACAAGCAGTATATATATTATTGTGACCACGAACTAGTGGTATTGAATCAATAACACCGACTAGCCGCACCCACACCACCGTATGTCCTCGGACCAAGAGTAACACACCTAGCTTGGCTGGGTGCTTGGTTCTTGAAGGATTGTGTGGTTCATTGGGTTAAGGCGTCATGTGATTTTCGCTCACACCACGAGGCAGGGCCAAAACTACATGGGTTCGAATCCTCGGCTAGTCGCAGTGTTGTTATTGATATATATATATATATATATATATATATATATTTCCAGAGCAGCAAGTCACAACACATACCTTCAGGTTTACCACAGTAACACGAATATCCCCAGTAATGAAGTCATGCCACATATCTTTGACTGTGGAATGTTCACGTAGCCACCAACTCTGCACTTTTTTTACAGATGTTTCATCAGACCTTACACACACACACTGAAGTACTCCTTTACTATCTGTAAGCTGGGATGACCTCTTGTTCACCTGTCGTCAGTGAACCTGGAAAAACTTTAGTTTGTGTGAGGTGCGTGTCAGATCCTGGGTCATTGTGATGTGCGTGTCACACCCTGTGTCCTCGTGATGTGCGTCACACCCTCGGTTATTGTGAGGTGCGTGGTACACCCTGGGTCGTTTTCAGGTGCGCGTCACATTCTGGATCATTTATGAGGTGTGTATCACACCCTGAGTCCTTGTGAGGTGCATGTCACACCCTGGATCATTGTGATTTGCGTGTCACACCCTGTGTCATTATCATGTGCGTGTCACACCCTGGGTCACTGTGAGGTACGTGATATACTCTGGGTCATTGTGATGTGCGTGTCACACTCTAGGTCATTGTGATGTTTGTATCACACACTGGGTTATGAGATGTGTGTCACATCCTGGGTTATTATGAGGTGTGTGTCACACCCTGGGTCATTGTGATGTGCGTGTCACACCCTGGGTTATTATGAACTGCATGGCCATACCCTGGGCTAGTAGGAGGTGCAGGCCACAGCCTGGGTTGCATAATGTGGTAGACACAACACAGGCATCATTGTGTATGCACTACACACAACAACTGCACAATAGCGTCCTGGCTCACATTTCTTCACACACGAGACTGTGCAGGAGTCTTCAAGGGAGGGAAGAGGGGTGGGGGTTGCCTTAATGTTAGAGAAGGGTTCTTAATCCCAGGAATAGCAGCTTCCCTAACCTTCTTCGAATCAAACTTGTTCACCTCCCAATCTCCATGTTCTTTGTGACACTACAAGTTTATAGCATTAATAATGTGCAGATCTAATTTGAGGACTAGAATCTTATATTCACCTAGAGCTCTAAATGCCTCAGTGTTTGTATACACAGAGAGCTCTATATGTCTGTATTTATACTATATACATTGTGTGGAAAAAATTGAATTTTCCTAAATTCGGCATGTTTAAATTTGAAAAATATAATAATTACATATTAAAATGAGATGCTATTTGGAGCCTTCGAGAAATTTCGAGTGAGAGGGGATGTGGAACAGCTGAGGAGTGACGCCAGGGGGGACGCCATTTTGTAATTTGGGAACATTGGTTGTCGCGGAAAATTCAGCTAATAATTCAGTGTGTTATGAGCCAAATTGGGAGGTTTCGGCCTGAATTTGTAATAGGAACCCATGTTAATGTTCCCTGCTGAAGAATTGGGACAGGAAATTTGCGGGACCTCAAGAATTATGTGTGGATGGCAGAAGATAAGGAATACAACCATCACTCACAGGGAAGTGCACCATTAGTCCTTGCATTTAGATCTCTAGCTGGCCAGTGTAGGGTCTAGGTGTCAGGCAGGTGTTGTGGTGTGATCCATCTACAGTAATTAAATGGTAAGTGGTAATACGATTTTTTTTGTGTATCCAGCAAGCCTAATCATATACAGTCCACAATTTTAATTTACCAGAGTAGCTGGTTTTAATATTGTAATTATTAATTTAATGTCAGGTCTAGCTTTTTGTGAGAGTGGTGAAGAAGTGGTCATCGAGGGAGTTACAGTTCGGTGACCTACTGTGACTTAAGTCCCATTTATATCACCCAAATTACTTCCACGTAATAATTCAGGTAATACCCTGTAAACCTAATGCAGGTAATTTACTCACATAATAATAATAATTCAAACATTGATTTTATCATGGGAAGCGCTAAACTCATGATATTTATAATAATGGGAGAGGGTTATATACACTGAGAGCTCTATATAGCTGTGTTTATATTATATACACCGAAAACGTTTTATATCCTATTGTTTATATTATATACACCGAGAGCTCTATATATCCCATTGTTTATATATACACAGAGCTCTATATGTCCCATTGTTTTTATTATATACACCGACAGTTTTATAAATCTCAGTATTTATATTATATACACCGCGAGCTCTATATATCTATGTTTATATTCAGAATACTTATATTAATCCATATTTTAGGGATTGTAACATCCGTGACTAGAATTGTGCAGGTTACTTGCAGCCTCGTATAATCGATAGGCTTTAAAGTTTAAACTTAATAAACTAGCCGACGTGAGGACAAGTGTGTTGCTAAGGAGTGTATTTGATGTAGTGTAGCAGGTAGGTGTTGCCTGCTACACTACATTTGGGCTTGAAAACACTCTCAAGCCAGCCAAGTAGTGACTCCACACTCAGCTATGTTCACGTACAGTTTGCTTGTTAAATTGAAGGCACGTTATATGCACTTGGGTCATTAAAAATTATCAGTGTAGCCTATATATACTGAAAGGTGCACATATCTGTCTATATACACTGATAGACATCTATGAGTACACACTCTTGAGATACACATCTATAAGTACACACTGAGATACACATCTATATACACACACTCTGTGATACACAACTCTATGTGTAAACATAGTGACATATATATGTAAGTGTATATACACAGATATATTGTGTATCTCTCGATGTTTCACACAACATCATCTTGTTATCCTGGTACAGATAAGTCTTCTACAACGCCAGTGCTTGTCTAACCTGCTTCACCTTCCCTGTCTCCCGTATGTACGGCTCTATACTCGTGTTCCTACTTCGGAGTTCTCAAGGCTGAGGGAGTAACCACCTCAAATTACCTCCTCACGTTTTTCACTGTTTATTCTCTGTATTGGATTGATAAAACCACTGGTTGGCTAAACGTCTAAACAATAAATTATAAAAATACCCAGCTATTGCACAGGTGTCTTATTCGTCTAGCAATGGTGGTGTTTTTCTCCAACACCAAATAATAATTATTTTACCATCACCAATGGCTTTAAACGTGTAATAATGGGGAAATCTACTTCGTCATGAAAGAACACTCTCATCTGGATTGATCATTTATTGTCACCCATAATACAACCACAGAAAATCCTTGTTAAGGATTTATTGTTATCGGTATTTCTTGCAATTACCTTCTTGATGGTAGATGTTGTTGTGGTGATAATGTATGAAGCACAACTGCTTCCACCAGCTGGCCGGTGTCTTTCATGTGCTCTGGCTGACACCACATCACGTCTATCATACATTACTGAGAACTCATTAAAGATATCGTAGCATTTATATTTCTTTAGCGTATTTGCTGCAAGTGTTTGAGCAGTTCTAGCATGGTGCTAGACTATATGGTGGATCAGATGATGTCCATCCACTATCACAATATCTGGTGTTCCTCAGGTAGACAGTGACAGGATGTTCCAGAGAGGGAACACAAAAACAAGGGGACACAACTGGAAGCTGAAGACTCAGATGAGTCAAAGGGATGTTAGGAAGCATTTCTTCAGCCACAGAGTAGTCAGGAAGTGGAATAGTCTAGAGAAAGATATAGTGGAGGCAGGAACCATACATAGTTTTAAGACGAGGTATGATAAAGCTCATGGAGCAGGGAGAGCAGAGACCCAGTAGCGGACAGCGAAGAGGCGGGGCCAGGAGCTGAGTCTCAACCCCTGCAACCACAATTAGGTGAGTACAATTAGGTGAGTACCCATTTTGTGTCGGCCATCAAAGATATCTGCAAATTCTGCAAAATGTCCAGTGCTGCCATAGTGGCTTGTTTGGAATCCTGTATCAGGGACAACTAAGGATAATAATTTTTGAAAGAAACATTAGACTACCAACAAGTTCAGGTTCACCCCCTTGGCTGCTGGACAAATGGCAGTGTTATTGTATGAACTGCCTCGGCTAGCACAGATTTGTCTTGCAAGTGCAGCAATGTCTGATTCCATTGCTCCACTGATGTTTCCACTGCTCCACTGATGTTTCCACTGCTTCACTGATGTTTCCACTGCTTCACTGATGTTTCCACTGCTTCACGATGTTTCCTGCTTCACTAATGTTTCCACTGCTTCACTGATGTTTCCACTGCTTCACTGATGTTTCCACTGCTTCACTAATGTTTCCACTGCTTCACTGATGTTTCCACTGCTTCACTGATGTTTCCACTGCTTCACTGATGTTTCCACTGCTTCACTGATGTTTCCACTGCTTCACTGATGTTTCCACTGCTTCACTGATGTTTCCACTGCTTCACTGATGTTTCCACTGCTTCACTGATGTTTCCACTGCTTCACTGATGTTTCCACTGCTTCACTAATGTTTCTTAACATATCCACCGTTTTCTACAATGACAAGGTGAGTGAAAGTAGAAAGCACATTCACCATCATTCGCTCTCTAGATCTCTTTTCAAAAGGACACAGACACAAGGAATCTTGAACACCCACTGAGCTGTTATATTCTCACCTGGTGTTCAGCGTGTGAGTGCTGTACAATACTTATCATCTGCAAACCTCTAAGTCCAGCTTACCAGTTTTACTGAATCTCTTTATAGCCATTGCTTGCTCACACACTACTAACACTTCACTGGTAGTAAAACGTGATGAAAAAATAGTAAAATCTTGTTAATTTATAAGAAATTGAAATAGTGATATTTCGCAATACTTTCGCACTAGTGCCTTGATGAGGGTGAAAAGCTCTCGATCCAATGAATTGGGGATACCCTCTCCTTTCTCGGATCAAACTTGATTACCTCCTATTACCCAGATGCTGTATAACCCCTACAGGTTTGGTACTTTTCCATGAATATAATAATTAATAATAATAATAATAATCAATTCCAAACTTTCATCTGCTCTCCCAAACTCCTGAGTCAAACTCTGCACCTTCTCTTCTCAAGCTTCCAACAGGACTATGGCAACTACTTTACATAAGAGTCATCATCTTTAAGACCACACATCACATATGCTCCATTTTACTAGTAATATTCACCTTCGATATTACATGCACTACCCGGAGCCTCAATCGCTCTCATCAACATTATTTACGTTTCAATAACTTACCACTTTTTCAATACATTCGTAACGCTGACTAAATCGCTTTTCTGTCCACTTTACTACATGTTTTCTCTAAATGCATAAAGGCAATAGTCTTTTCTAAATGCATAAAGGCAATAAACAACTTCTTTCACTTGTCTAAGTAATGCTCATTTATGTGGGTCGTTGTAAGCGCTGTACCCACACATGCTCACATGCATACTTAAAATTGTACTATTATTCACCGACTCATTCTTTCATTTGCTCCTCTTTTGCAGTCATTAACTTACTCCATATATGTCCTGCCGTCCTTATGTAATTTTTTTTATCTTCAAAATTTCCGTAAGCTAAAGTTTCTCCTCACCAGTATTTTCGCTTTATCATTAATCTTGTCTCGCGCATTAAGAGGGTGGCCTCTTAATGCAAATAAATAAATACATTTGTAAAGGGATGGACTGGTAAGCCATTGGAAGGCCTCGGTCAGATAACCAAAATCTGCAGTGGCGGGTCATCATATGGCTAAGATCCGCATCAGGAAACATTTGTCCTGTTTCCTGACACGTCTTACCTAACCTAACCCGCTGATGCACACTGCCACTCCATTCTCAAAGCCAACTCCACACCGTCTGGCCATCACTCACTCCCACAGTTAGTCATACATCACACTAGCTAATTTTAAGTCAATATTTTTAATTTACTTTTACTAAGTTAGGTTTGTTAGGAAACAGGATAAGTGTTTTCTGAATCGGGTCTCAGTCATATGATGACCTGCAGCTGGAGCTTTTGGTCATCTGACCGAGGCCTTCCGCTGGCTTACTTGTCCATCCCTTTAAAAATTAGGGTTATGATTATAACCATTAAGTTTTATAATATTTGCTTTTAATCAGTGAGCTTGGAGCTTGTATGACCAGAGCTTTGGTAAGATGGGGAAGGAAGAAGGATGGGTAAGGATGGAAATATGGGAAAAGGGGGTAGTGGAGGTGGGATAATAAAGGTAAGTGGCCTAACCACTTTGGTGGATTTTAATACAAGTGTGTGTGTGTATAGTGTCATTAATGAAATAAATTTCATTGAATGGGGTATAACACCTACCCATCAGTTTCACACAGTTATAACAAAAGTACAACTGCATGACACTGAGTTGGCAGGGGCATACTTTTTACAGTTGCTTGCTGAAGATTGTGGTTGAAAGGCGTTCGATGGAGTTTGGCTGCTTTCCTGGAGTTTAGATGAATGGTTCAGAGAACCGACAAGTTATAAATTTATAACTTGTCGGTTCTCTGAACCATTCATCTACACCCTGTCTGACACAGCAACATCTTGGGATCTTAATACAAACGAATTCTTCAACACTTGTCCAACCTTTGGACGAAGACCTACTTCGACTAGTGGATGGTACTACTATGACCCCGCCTCCTGCTGCTTCACCTCACCTAACTACAGTATATAAGCCACCTCTACGGACATATTCTGTTATTTCTACAAGATTGATGGACTGAACACATCGACTCCAGGCCGAGGGACTGATTACCTCAAAACTCCTACTCTCCTTACACCTTTCTACTTTGTATTGGACTGATGAAGCCACTGTGTGGCGAAACGTTTCCTCAATAAAGATACCCAAATGTTGCATATGTGTCTAATTTATTTCCTGGAGTTGTTGGTTGGCTTGGCTATTTCTGAGGTGGTGTCCTAAGTAGGATGTTTGCATATGATTAGTTGTAAGCTGTAGATTGTTTCAAGTAAAGTCTCAATAAATTGGGGTATTATTATCCTTGAAGGACATAGAATGGTCCAGGTGTTACCCAATCTTCTATCCCTTCAGGAAGATCACTCAGGATCATTGGTCTCGGGAAGTTCTCCTTGTGGATGAAGCGCTTAACTCTTTGTTGAAGGGTCATCCTTTGGGTTGTGTGGGGAGGTGTGTTGATGATGTAGTCGGTGGTGTATGGTGGTTGTGGAGGGTTGTCTCTGTCAGGTACGTAGAGTTCCTGCATGTCGTATAGTTGTCTCTTTTTAAGTTTGTCTAGCCTGATATTTATAGTATCGATCCCCTGTTAAATATGTAGATCTTCCGTCCTGATTCTTTCTCTCAACCTGGTGTCCGTAATAAAGCAGAGTGCTCTGTTCTGGACTCGTTGTAGCCTTAACATGTTGGATTTTGTTGTGAGTGACATGGACACGCAAGGATATTCAAGCAAGGTCTTATCATCATCTTGTAAAGGTGCTTCTTGATGTGGGACGGGGCTTTGTTAAACTTGAATACCTGGCTGAGTCGGACTTTTGCTAGCTTCACTTTTTTGGAGATGTGAGGTGTGGAGTGGAGTAATCTGTCGATCTCATATCCTAGGATCTTATTCGGGTTTCTGATAGTGATAAGTGTCCCTCTGATGGAAATACCACCTTTGTTGTCAACAGTAGATGCAAGGCAACTGATGGTGCTGATGAGGACTTTCTCTCGATTGGTCGTAATTCTCCATTTCTTCTCCCAATTGGCTGTTCTTCGTAGCTCCGCATTCATTTTCTCATTACCCTTCTATGTTTGTTTATTCCCGAGATGGGAGTGGAAGATACTACATGGATAACATCGTCAGCAAATTGGGTGATGATAGTGTCGTCGAATTCAGGTTGGGGAAGATCATTAAAGTATATATTAAAGAGTATGGGGCTGAGGCACGAGCCTTGTGGCTCTCCAGCTGTCGGTGTGAAAGGTTCTGCCGACTTACCGTAAAGGTGGGGATGATGCTTCTTCCTGATAAGAAGTTATATATGAGCCTGAGAAAGGTCCAATTGTGGTCAGGAATGTCGCCAAGTTTGAATAAGAGGCCATCGTGCCACAGGCTGTCGAAGGCTTTGTGTACGTCCCTAATTGCAATTAGGGCCAAATTCCCCTGTTTCTTCAGGCTATTTACCGCATCGAAGATATTATTAATAGCATGTTGGGTTCCTCGGTGGGTCCTGAAGCCAAACTGCTTTTCATTGAAGAGGTGGTTGAACTCCATATAATAGTTCAGTCGATTGGAGATGATTTTTTCAAAGACTTTACCAGTGACTTCCAGTTAGGAAATAGGTCTGTAGTTTTCCGGTTTGTGGTTGTCTTTGCTAGTGCTGAGTGGTTCTCTGAGAACAGAAATGTTGGTCTTCATCAATACTGCTGTATTGGTTACACTAACTGACGAATCAGACACGTCATCTGTTAAAAACTTGGAGTTTTATGACTCTCTGATCGCGGGTTCTAACCCCGCCTGTGGTGTGGTTTGCTTGCAATCGTGTCATTACGATTTCGTGAGTCATCTGTTTCTAGGGACACGTCAGCTGCCTCGTTCCCGAAATGCACTGGGTCATCATTCCCATCCATCTCGGGGATGGGACACATTGGGTTCTCTACGTGGAAGGGTACAAGATTGAGTTGAGCTGGATGTCCAGTGGCTGCATCATTCAGAGCAGCAGTTGAACCTGATTGGTCATTAGGGTCAGCCTCTACGGCGGCAGATTGTGCAGCATTGACTGGTGCAGGTGCAAGGGTAGTTTCTTCCCTACTGGGGGGTCGAATAGATGTGGGTGTTGGGGAGGGATTCATTAATGAGCGCGCTGTATCTGGGACGATTATAGCTGAGGCTCCGTTTGCTAATAACAGCTCATTGATGATGGTAGAGCAGAGCTGGTCATCGCCCCGTGACATGTCACGGGCCGTCATTTACATCAAAGTTCCTTTCATTACTCCTTCTTGAATAGAATAGATCCTGGAGAGATAGAGTAGGATAGTGGACTTTGGGCTTGTTGCATACCAGGGTTAGGTTGGGGGTTGGGAAGTGGAGGAGGTCTAGACATTGTTGTTGGTAGAGGAGGCAGTTGGTGCCCTGCCAGAGCTCGGTAGATTGGGGAAAGACTCTTGGGACTGCATGGGCGGTGCTGGTGGAGTAGTTTCCTTGGCATTCGCCAGTTTCTTGTCTTCCAGAATTTTCTGGACTGTGGATTTCCTAACAGGGCAGCTAGGGGAGACAGCATGATGTTTCCCACCACAAAGGACACACTTGGGTTTGCTCCTGTTGGTGCACTCTCTGTAAACATGTTCTTCTGAGCAGATACTGCAAACTGTTTTTGCACTGGTGCATTTGTTTATATTATGGTCGAAACCATAACACTTGAAGCACTGAGTGATGTTCACAAACTTGATCCTGTGTGCATTTGGTACAATAGCATATCAAACCGTTGGCACAGATGAGTTTGACTTCTTCTGGAGTCTCGAGAATTAATTTCAGAGACTGCTGGTTGTTCGAGTTCTTTGCAAATTATATGCCTTAAGGACGTTGATCTCGGACTTTGCACTGTTTATCTCCTCCACGAGTTTTTCAGCAGAATTTTCACACATAAAACTGTTGATGCGAGCAACGAACACAGAGCGCTGGACCTGGAAGTTGTCAGGGAGAATGGGGGTGATACCCTCATTGAGGAGTTTTTCGAGAACATCTTTAACAATTGGAGTAGCTCCTCTTCCAAGGAGAGAAGCAGTACTGCACCAGAGTGGGTCTGAAATATATCTATCGGTGCAATCGTGGCATTATTACAAATGCAGCTTAAAATTTCCTTTTTGGACTTCTGGCCGTCAGTGACCCGAAGTCTGACTTTTATATTGGACATGATGTCCAGTTAAGGTAAGGTTGTTCCAGATAATATGCTGGAAAAAAAAAAACTTTCTTAAGTGCCCTACATTCCTACTTCAGCTGACTCAGTCCCTAACATAGACTAGCCTCGAGGAAGTGAGGGGGACGGGGCCCAAGGCAATGATCGACCAGAGTTTAAAATACCACACGGGCTACTGGATAGTCACCTTGCTTTGTTTAAAATCGGCAGAGGCGAAGTTGCCGAAAAAGAAGCCAGGAAAGGTAGAAGGACAACTATGTAAGAGTGTGTTTGTGGTTAGGCCAGTGTATTGGTTGGGGTATTGAGGGGGGTAGGATGAGGTGTATTGATGGGATGATTCGGGGAAACAAGTAAGCTAGTCACCACCCTCTTGATGGGATGGGGCTCGAAGTGACAGCAAGCAAGTTTCTTCTCAGCTCTGAAGAGCAGTGACATATTCCCTTGTAAGTTATTTCAATTTTCATAACATTTAAATCTTGCTACCACCATATTATTATTATTATTATTATTATTATTATTATTATTATTATTATTATTATTATTATTATTATTATTATTATTATTATTTTAATATTATTATTATTTAATATTATTAATATTATTATTATTTATTTTTTATTGTTTTATTATTATGATTATTATTATTACATTATTATTTCATTTTTATTATTGTTTAATATTATTATTATCATCCATGGGGGATGATAAACCCGTAGGAGTAACACAGCGCCTGGTGAAATGAGAAACAATCAGGTTCCATACATGGAGAGAGAGAGAGATCAGGTCCAATTCCTTGGATCAAGAGCCCCTCACCTTGAGGGGACCTATCATAATTTCATGAGTTACTCCATTGATCAGCAAACAAGTGACTCATCCCAGGGACCACTACTACAAGACTCATCCCAGGGACCACTACTACAAGACTCATCCCAGGGACCACTACTACAAGACTCATCCCAGGGACCACTACTCCAAGACTCATCCCAGGGACCACTACTCCAAGACTCATCCCAGGGACCACTACTACAAGACTCATCCCAGGGACCACTACTACAAGACTCATCCCAGGGATCACTACTACAAGACTCATCCCAGGGACCACTACTACAAGACTCATCCCAGGGACCACTACTACAAGACTCATCCCAGGGACCGCTACTCCAAGATTCATCCCAGGGACCACTACTACAAGATTCATCCCAGGGATCACTACTACAAGACTCATCCCAGGGACCACTACTCCAAGACTCATCCCAGGGACCACTACTACAAGACTCATCCCAGGGACCACTACTCCAAGACTCATCCCAGGGACCACTACTACAAGACTCATCCCAGGGACCACTACTCCAAGACTCATCCCAGGGACCGCTACTCCAAGATTCATCCCAGGGACCACTACTACAAGATTCATCCCAGGGATCACTACTACAAGACTCATCCCAGGGATCCCTACTCCAAGATTCATCCCAGGGACCACTACTCCAAGACTCATCCCAGGGATCACTACTACAAGACTCATCCCAGGGACCACTACTCCAAGACTCATCCCAGGGACCACTGCTACAAGACTCATCCCAGGGACCACTACTCCAAGGCTCATTCCAGGGACCACTACTCCAAGGCTCATCCCAGGGACCACTACTCCAAGACTCATCCCAGGGACCACTACTCCAAGGCTCATCCCAGGGACCACTACTCCAAGACTCATCCCAGGGACCACTACTCCAAGGCTCATCCCAGGGACCACTACTCCAAGACTCATCCCAGGGACCACTACTCCAAGGCTCATCCCAGGGACCACTACTCCAAGACTCATCCCAGGGACCACTGCTACAAGACTCATCCCAGGGACCACTACTCCAAGGCTCATCCCAGGGACCACTACTCCAAGACTCATCCCAGGGACCACTACTCCAAGACTCATCCCAGGGACCACTACTACAAGATTCATCCCAGGGACCACTACTACAAGACTCATCCCAGGGATCACTATTACAAGACTCATCCCAGGGGGACCACTACAAGACTCATCCCAGGGACCACTGCTACAAGACTCATCCCAGGGACCACTACTCCAAGGCTCATCCCAGGGACCACTACTACAAGACTCATCCCAGGGACCACTACTCCAAGGCTCATCCCAGGGACCACTACTCCAAGACTCATCCCAGGGACCACTTTACAAGGCTCATCCCAGGGACCACTACTACAAGGCTCATCTCAGGGACCACTACTCCAAGACTCATCCCAGGGACCACTACTCCAAGACTCATCCCATTGACCACTACTCCAAGACTCATCCCAGGGACCACTACTCCAAGACTCATCCCAGTGACCACTGCTACAAGACTCATCCCAGGGACCACTACTCCAAGGCTCATCCCAGGGACCACTACTCCAAGACTCATCCCAGGGACCACTGCTACAAAACTCATCCCAGGGACCACTACTCCAAGACTCATCCCAGGGACCACTACTCCAAGGCTCATCCCAGGGACCACTACTCCAAGACTCATCCCAGGGACCACTACTCCAAGACTCATCCCAGGGACCACTACTCCAAGGCTCATCCCAGGGACCACTACTCCAAGACTCATTCCAGGGATCACTACTCCAAGAGAGGAATGAGGCCAAACACGTTGGTCAATAAATTCTTCGGCTCTATTGATCTGATACAATAATTGCTTCTCAGAGAGTACTGGGTCTGCATCGTGGCACTCTTTAGGGGGAGGGGGACCCAATACGAGGGTGACGGTCTTCTGATTCACGGAACTGGAGTTACCCCTCCACTTCATTAGATCAAACCCATTCGCTTAGTCATTATATGGCCCTTACAGAGTTTTGCACTTCCCAATAATAATAATAATAATAATAATAATAATAATAATAATAATAATAATATTATTATTATTATTATTATTATTATTATTACTGCTGACAAGTCCACTCCCAAGTATCTAAACACATTTACTTCTGTACTCCCTCCTTCCAGTCTTAGGTTAGGTAAGGTTTGTCCGGAAGGTAGACAAGAGTTTCTTGACGCGGGTTTTAGTCATATGATGACCTGCAGCTGGAGCTTTTGGTCATCTGGCTGAGGCCTTCCGCTGGCTTACCGGTCCACCTCTTTAAAAACTATTGTTATAATTATAACATTCGACAGACGCAAATTCCATATAAATGGGGTGCTGAGGATGTCGAATCAGGATATAAAGGATTTAACTATCCAATATAGATCGTATTGGAAGGTTAAAGTCCAAGAATTCATTGGGATTATTGACCCAGGGAAGGGAAGGGATAGTAACCCAGGATAACCCAAGAAAACTACTCACTGTGGATTATTAGAATTGTGCCCTTGTGATTTCCCCCAGGATGCCACTCAAATCAGTGTACTAACACCCAGGTACCTACTTACCGCTAGGTGACCAAATGCAGCAGGTGTGAAGAAACATGTTCACGTCACCTCCCAGGATTGAATAGGGGTACTTCAGTTGTGAGCCAAAAGTTCCAATGCATTATATATATATATATATATATATATATATATATATATATATATATATATATATATATATATATATATATATATATATATATATATATTTTGGTAGACAGCAACCACCCAGGTAGGATTGCTGGTGTCTTTTTCTGTCTCATAAACATGCAAGATTTCAGGTACGTCTTGCTACTTCTACTTACACTTAGGTCACACTACGCGTACATGAACACGTTTATGTATACACACTCATCTGAGTTTTCTTTGATTTTATCTTAATAGTTCTTGTTCTTATTACTTTTCCTTTCATATCCATGGGGAAGTGGAATAAGAATCTTTCCTCCGTAAGCCATGCGTGTTGTAAAAGTCAACTAAAATGCCGGGAACAATGGGCTAGTAACCCCTTTTCCTGTATAGCTTACTAAAAAGAAAAAGAAGAAAACCGTCAAAGTGGGATGTTTGAATGTGCGTGGATGTTGTGCGAATGATAAGAAAGAGATGATTGTAGATGTTATGAATGAAAAGAAGCTGGATGTCCTGGCTTTAAGTGAGACAAAGTTGAAGGGGGTAGGAGAGTTTCAGTGGGGAAAAATAAATGGGATTAGGTCAGGGGTTTCAAATAGAGTTAGAGCTAAAGAAGGAGTGGCAATAATGTTGAATAATCAGTTATGGCAGGTAAAGAGGGAATATAAATGTATAAATTCAAGGATTATGTGTAGTAAAATAAAGGTTGGATGTGAAAAGTGGGTTATAGTAAGTGTTTATGCACCTGGAGAAGAGAGAAGTGTAGAGGAGAGAGAGAGATTTTGGGAAATGTTGAGTGAGTGTGTGGGAAGTTTTGAACCAAGTGAGAGAGTAATTGTGGTTGGGGATCTTAATGCTAAAGTGGGTAAAAATGTTGTGGAGGGAGTAGTAGGTAAATTTGGGGTGCCAGGGGTAAATGTAAATGGGGAACCGTTAATTGAGCTATGTGTAGAAAGAGGTTTGATAATAAGTAATACATATTTTATGAAAAAGAGGATAAATAAGTATACAAGGTATGATATAGCACGTAATGAAAGTAGTTTGTTAGATTATGTATTGGTGGATAAAAGGTTGATGGGTAGGCTTCAGGATGTACATGTGTATAGAGGGGCAACTGATGTATCGGATCATTATTTAGTTGTAGCTACAGTTAGAGTAAAATGTAGATGGGACAAAAAGAAAATGGCAACAGCAAGTAAGAGAGAGGTAAAAGTGTATAAACTAAGGGAGGAGGAAGTTAGAGTGAGATATAAGCAACTGGAAAAATAAACACATAAGCAGTATAATGTGATCCTTTATTGACAACGTTTCGCCCACGCAGTGGGCTTTATCGAGTCACAGACAGATCTACCTGGAAAATGAGCAACATGGAGATATATATAGGGTACAGTCAGGTGGAGAATGCTGGGTCAGGTGGAGAAAGCTGCATGTCACAGTCTTAAAAGTAGTGTGATAGTTAAAAACATTGTGTGACTTAAAGAACCTGCAGTGTACCATTCTTGAGTTCTAGGTGGGATAGCGTTGAAGAAGTTTCTTGGCAATAGGTTCAGCTATGTTGTAGAAGCCGTTGTTCTGGTTTAAGTTGTTGGATATACAGATGAGTGATGATTCTAGGATTCTTCGGTATTGCGTGTTGTCTTCTCTGGCGATGAGTCTTGCGTTTCTGTAGTTGATTAAATGGTTGTGTAAATTTCGGTGTTGAACACAGGCATTTCTTGAGTCGTCAGATCTGCCTGCGTACTGGTGTTCTGAAATGCGTGTTTGTAGGTCTCTGGATGTTTCGCCAACGTATAATTTGCTGCAGCCATTGCAAGGGATTGTGTATACCCCTGCCGTGGATTGAAGCTTTTCCTGTCTGTTACTGGTAATGTCCTTGATGGTGGTGGATGTGGACATTACCAGTAACAGACAGGAAAAGCTTCAATCCACGGCAGGGTATACACAATCCCTTGCAATGGCTGCAGCAAAATTTACACAACCATTTAATCAACTACAGAAACGCAAGACTCATCGCCAGAGAAGACAACACGCAATACCGAAGAATCCTAGAATCATCACTCATCTGTATATCCAACAACTTAAACCAGAACAACGGCTTCTACAACATAGCTGAACCTATTGCCAAGAAACTTCTTGGAAAAATAAACACATAAGCATTATACTGCTTATGTGTTTATTTTTCCATTGTGTCGGTATTTTATACCATTTATTTCCAAGAAACTTCTTCAACGCTATCCCACCTAGAACTCAAGAATGGTACACTGCAGGTTCTTTAAGTCACACAATGTTTTTAACTATCACACTACTTTTAAGACTGTGACATGCAGCTTTCTCCACCTGACCCAGCATTCTCCACCTGACTGTACCCTATATATGTAGATGAATGGTTCAGAGAACCGACAAGTTGTTAAATTAGACACATATGCAACACTTGGGTATCTTTATTGAGGAAACGTTTCGCCACACAGTGGCTTCATCAGTCCAATACAAAGTAGAAAGGTGTAAGGAGAGGAGGAGTTTGAGGTTATCAGTCCCTCGGCCTGGAGTCGATGTGTTCAGTCCATCAATCTTGTTAGAAGTGTAGCACAAGGCCGTAGAGGTGGCTTATATGCTGTAATCAGGTGAGATGCAGCAGGAGGAGGCATGTTGCTCATTTTCCAGGTAGATCTGTCTGTGACTCGATAAAGCCCACTGCGTGGGCGAAACGTTGTCAATAAAGGATCACATTATAAGAACATAAGAAAGGAGGAACACTGCAGCAGGCCTGTTGGCCCATACTAGGCAGGTCCTTCACAATCCGTCCCACTAACAGAATATTTGCTCAACCCAATCTTCAATGCTACCCAAGAAATAAGCTTTGACAATTCTACCCACTCATGGCGAGTCCCACTCAAATCCAACCCCTCTCACTCATGAATTTATCCAACCTAAATTTGAAACTACCCAAGGTCCTAGCTTCAATAACCCTACTAGGCAGACTGTTCCACTCATCAACTACCCTATTTCCAAACCAATACTTTC
>WNWK01007381.1:0-94746 GCA_009830355.1 Cherax destructor | reverse complement strand
TAAATTCACTACCGCAGCACTTGTTCCAGGAGTTTTCTTCACAAGATCTTCATGTAAATGCCTTGCCTTCTCACAAATAACAGACTCCACTACACTGTCTCTCACTATTTATTTTTCTTTAATCCACAATAACAATAACTTTTTCATTTGTTCCATTATTGGTGACCTTTGTTTTCGTAAGCATATTTACTCCTTTGGCAACATCAGCATCCTTGATTTGTTCTTTCTTTGATAGGATGGTTGTAATTGTTGATTTGTTTTTCCCAAACATCCTGGCAAGTTCCAGCACCCGCATACCACTCTTATATATCTCAATCACCTCTCTCTTAAATTCCATGGTGTTTCTCACTTTTTGCCACAGGAACTTTACTAGGAACTTTTTTGGGAGCCTTGGTTACTTATTTCGCAGTTGCACTGACAAAAACAATGGAAAACAAGCGAAATGTTGGGATGAATGAGCAGAAGCTTCCTTACGCACCGAGAACACAGGCAAACTGAAGCGCAAGGGGCCCCAGCTGGCAGACCGATGCATCCCATACGGCCCTAACCGGGAGCCGTAAACCGCCCCTAACCGAGTTGGCCGCTAACAGGAATGGCCGTAACCAGGGTTCACTGTACATTATTTCTTATGGGAAATATTAGTTCGACTTTCGGCCAGTTCGAGTTGAGGCCTAGCTCCTGGAATGGATTACGGACGATACTCGGGGTCCACTGTACAGTGGCCCCTTTGGGTTTTTCGCCCGAAAATCTTCCAGAATGCTGCTCAAGTGCCATTACCGAACGAATTTACTTCCTTAAAAATAATGTCACATAGGTTAGTCTATTTCAGCCCCCCAAAATACACTTGCAACAGCACTTACGAAAATACACTTACATAAATGTTCGAGTTTGGAGATGCACGAAAACCAAGGTACAACTGTATATAGAAAGCCCCTTGTTATGCTGACATTTCGGGCAATTAGGTCAGTGTTCCAGGATGCAACCTCACCAGTCGACTAACACCCAGGTACCCATTTTATTGATGGGTGAACATAGACAACAGGTATAAAGAAACACGCCCAATGTTTCTACCCTGGCTGGGAATCGAACCCAGACACTCGCTGTGTGATGCAAGAGCTTTATCCACCAGCAAGGAGGCAGCAAGGAGGTAGCTGGAGGCAGTGGAGATGTCATGTCTTAGGGCAATGTGTGGGTAAATATTATGCAGAGAATTCCTAGTGGGGAAATTAGTAGGAGGTGTAGGTACTAAAAGTATTAGTCAGAGGGCTGAAGGGCTGTTGAGGTGGTTTGGTCATTTAGAGAGAATGGAACAAAGTAAATGACTTGGAGAGCGTATAAGTCTGTTGAGGGAAGGAAGGCGGGGTAGAGGTTATCTCTGAAAAGGTTGGAGGAAATGGGGTAGAGGAGGTTTTGTGGGCAAGGGGCTTGGACTTCCAGCAAGTGTGCGTGAGCATGTTAGATAGGAGTGAATGGAGACTAATGGTTTTGGGACCTGATGAGGTGTTGGAGTGTGAGCAGGTTAATACAGTGGTACCCGACTTACGATATTAATCCGTCAGAGAGGGCATATTTTCAAGCGAAACAATCGTTAAACGAATCAATTTTCCCCATAAGAAATAATGGAAATAAATTTAATCCGTCAAGACTTCAAAAGTAGTTAAATAAAATATTTTAGAACTTTTGGACATTAAATAATAAATAATTGAATAAAAATACATAAATACACATGAAAATATTGTACAATAACATGTCACTTACATTTATTGAAGAGTTGTTGATTGTGGAGGACGGAGGAGGAAGAAGGTGGAGTAGTATGCTAGTGTTTGGAAGGGAATCCTTCCATTAACACTGCAGGTGGTAAGTTCTTTTCTGGGGTTACTTCCTTTTCTTTGAATGCCACTAGACCAGCTTGAGTCACTAGACCTCTTTCTAACAACAAATTTGTCCAGGGAGCTCTGTGTCTGGCGATTCTTTAACACATCCCTGAAATGACACACCACTGTGTCATTGTACAGGTTGCCAGCACGGCCTGCAACAGCATGGTTAGGGTGATATTCATCCATAAATGCTTGCACATCACTCCATTTGGCACAGATCTCCTAATCTTTGAAGAAGGCACATTCTTCCATTTTGTTCCACCTCCACCTCCTCCTCTGAACCATTGTCCTGACCTCTGCTCTCTTGTTCCAGTTGCTGTTGAAGCTCTTGCAGATCTTCAGTGGTTAGCTCTTCCTTGTGCTCCTCCACCAACTGTTCCACATCCTCACCACTCACCTCTAACCCCAAAGACTTGCCCAATTCCACAATTTCTTCCAAAACAGGCTCAGGCTCAGGCTCAGGGTTCTGAGGCCCCAGCCCCAAAACCTTCAAAATCCCTCTCTAGGACACAGTCTGGCCACAATTTTCTCCAGGCAAGTTCAAAGTCCTGGTAGTCACTCCCTCCCAAGCCTCCCTATAAGGTGTACACAATGCAGCATATGGAAATGTTTTCCAAAATTTCTTAGGGTTATGTTCATGTCTGTGGTCACATCAAAGCACTTTTGAAACATTGCTGGTATAGAGTTTTTAAAGTTGGAAATGACCTGCTGGTCCATGGGCTGGAGGAGAGGAGTGGTATTAGGGGGCAAGAACTTCACTTTGATGAATTTAAACTCCTCCACAATTTTCTCTACCAAGTTTGGAGGATGACAAGGAGCATTGTCCATTATCAGGAGGCATAACCCTTTCGGGGTTATGGTGTACAAGTCGTCTTACGCGCGGGGGTTATTGATGTACTAGTACGCATAAATTCTGCGCCTTCAAATTAAGCGAAATGGCTGGTAGGCCTAGTGGTGAGAGAATGGGTCTGCGTGGTCAGTGTGCGCAGTAGGAAAAACCGGGGCCCCAGTGGTGCATTGTGGGAACGCCATGTTAGTACACTCTGTCACCATGCCTGGCGGTAGAAACTCCTCACTCCTCGGCGAATTGGAACACTTTTGTTCCCCAGTGACAGTTCTAACACTGATGGGAGTGTAAGTGGTGATGAGTTTCAAGGTTTTGATGAGGTTGTGACCGAAACTAATGACCATAATACCGGTAATATTGAGGAAAACCCAGACGACCCTCAGCGTCCACCTCCAGTGTTGTGGCATCTTGTTCACGCTCAATTGTTCCAGGACGAAAGGAAACTGTTATTTACTCATATCCAGACTCTGATGTGAGCAATGGTGATGATAGTGATAGTGAATATGAACTCCAAGCTCTTCAAAACAGTTCCAGTAGCGAGAGTGGAGCAGAATATTCTCCAGTGAAGCGTCAGTATATACAAAGGTATATGCGCTCTGGTAGCGTGCCATATGCTGTTCAAGGGAAGGTACATCTCGGAGTACATCCGTGGGCGTACAACAGGAAGTGATAGTGAAAATGAAGACGATAGTGTTGCAATTGGAATGAGAAATGTGCATGGAACTGGTACTGGTAGTGGTGGTGGTGGTGGTGCCAGGCGCGAGGCACCAGCAGTGGACCATGCTGGCACCGACGCCGCTGAGTCAGCTCAGCGGCCATCCTCACCACCCACCAACCCCCACAACCACAACCTCCACTTCCACAACCCCCACAACCACAACCTCCACTTCCACAACCCCACAACCACCTGTAAATATCCAGTACCCACCAGCAGACCGCACCTGGGATTGGCAGGACGCTGACAATTTTATTCCCAATCCTCATCAGTTTGATGAAAGTCCAAGTGGAATACGCCCATCTTGCCCACTTGGGAACAATGCCAGTGAACTGGAATGTTTCGAGTTATTCTTTGACGATCCTGATAGAAATTATTGTCAGGGAAAGCAACAGATACTCTGAGTACACCATGGCAAACACAATACTTTCACCAACATCACGCCTCAACAGGTGGAAAGGGCAACTGTGGCTGAGATGTACTTGTTCTTTGCCACAATAATGCTTATGCCGCATGTTTATAAGCATCGTGTCAAATCATACTGGTGACAGACCGCCTGATTGCAACACCAGGTTTCAGTGATATAATATCAGTGAATCGATTTGTGCTACTGCTGAGGATGCTACACTTCTCAGACAAAACCAGGCCTGATGAAACGACAGGTTATATAAGATTAGGAATGTGTTTTTGTATCTGAAAGAAATTCAATATGCATTTTTATCCCCTTTAGGAAGCTTGTTATTGACGAGTCACTGATTCTGTTCAAAAGGGAGACTGTCGTTCAACAGTATATACCAAGCAAGAGGGAAACGCTTTGGTATAAAGTTGTTTGTGCTTTGTGATTGCTACAGTGGTATTGTATTGGATATTATTGTGTACACTGGAAGTTATACATTGCAAGATACCAGGAAGTTACTGGGTATCTCTGGTGATGTGGTTAGAACAATGATGGAACCATATCTTGGCAAGGGGCATATATTATATACTGATAACTGGTACACAAGCCCCTCTCTCAGTGATTTTTGCGAGTGAACTTGACAGATGTGCGGTACAGTGCGTGTAAATCGTAAGCATAGCCAAGGTTCAATGCTGGCACTCGTAGAGGTGAGGTGCAAGCGTTTGCTGCCAATGACATCATGGCATTTCGGTGGCATGACAAACGAGATGTCACACTGTTGTCATCAATTCACCCTAACGAAATGACAGACACTGGCAGGGTGCATAGAGACCAATGAACCCATTCTAAAACCTGCAGCTGTGATGGATTACACGCTCAATATGGGTTAGTGGACAAATGTGACATGCAAATTGGGTTTGCTGATTGTGTTCGCAAGAGTTACAAAATGGTACATAAAACTCTTTTTCACATTCTGGACATTACCATGCTCAATGCTTATAATATTTATAAGTTGAAGACCACAAACAAACCACCATATGGCGAATTTTGTTTGTCTGTCATCAGGCAAATAATATTCAAGTACCAAGGAGCAACACCTGCAATAGAAACCCGCCCAACACCAGGTTATCAACACCTACCTTCTCGTCTGAGGCTTGGTGGTGAACACTTCCTAACAAAACTGCCTGCTACTGCTTGCAAGAAAAAGGCTCAGAGGAGGTGTTTTGTCTGTGCACATACAAAAAGCCCACAACAACGCAAAGACACTCGTTTATGTGTGTGGGAATGTAAAACACCACTGTGCATGGAACCATGTTTCAGAGACTTCCACAGGCTGCAGAACTACTAGAAACATGTCCAGTGACTATATATATGTATATACATGATTGAACAATGAAAATAAACAATATTTGTTATTGTGAATAACTGTAAATAAGTTGTGTAAACAAAATAGTGATAAGAAAAGTTATGTAATGATTGTGAAATACTTAGCGAGTGAATATTTGAAAAACAGCACTTATATTGGTCTCACAGGCCATAAAAGATATTTGGAGAAAAAAAAAAAAAAAATAACTTCAAGAAGAAAAAGAAAATTACCGGCCAACCGGCAGTTACCGATGTTGCCGGCACCAGTTCTTTTTTGTAAACTTCAATCCTCCATATTTCGGTGAGTATTGATTGCAAAAATGTAATTTTTAGCCTATTAGATTTAGAAAAAAAAACTCTACCATTTCATAAGAAAAAAGAATTTTTTTTTTTTTTGGAAAATCGTGGACCCTGAGAACGAGTTTCAGAGAGACCCCTTGGACCCCCAAAGGGTTAAGTGGCAAATTATTGTCCAATAGATATTTCTTCACACTGGGGCCAAACACTTCATTGAACCAATATAAGAAAATGTCCTTTGTGACCCAAGCCTTTTTGTTAGACTTCCACATCACACACAAGTTAGACTTGCTGACACCGCATCTGCCAAACACTCGGGGATTTTCAAAAAGATACACCAGTAAAGGCTTCACTTTGCAATCACCACTGGCATTGGCACAAAGCATCAAAGTTAGCCTGTCTTTCATAGGCTTATGTCCTGGCTGTGCCTTTCCTCCTGAGTAATGTAGGTCCTGTTGGGCATTTTCTTCCAAAACAGGCCTGTTTCATCACAATTAAACACTTGTTGGGGGAGGAATTGTTCAGCCTCTAGGTACTCCTGGAATTCAGGCACATATTTTTCAGCCGCACTTTTGTCACAACTGGCTCCCTCACCATGCCTCACAACACTATGTATGCCACTTCGATTCTTAAATTTGTAAAACCAGCCTCTGCTGGCTTTAAATTCGCTCACTTCACTCGTTGCAGGCATTTTCTTAAGGAGATCATCATGCAACTGCCTTGCTTTTTCACATATTATTCCCTCCGAAACAGTATCTCCTGCTAACTGTTTCTCGTTGATCCACACCAACAACAACCTTTCCACATTTTCCAGCACTTGTGGTCTGTGTTTTGTGATCACAGATGCACCTTTTGCAACAACAGCTTCCTTGATTTTACTTGAATATTTCTTATCCACAATGGTAGCGATGGTAGAATAGGGTTTACCATACAGCCTGGCCAGCTCACTGATACGCACTCCACTTTCATATTTTTCTATTATCTCCTTCTTCACTTCTATCGTACATATATTTCTGTTCCTCTTTGCCACAGGCTTAGCACTAGGATCTTTCCTTGGACCCATGGTAGCTTATTTAGCAGTTGCAAGCACTAAAAACAGTGGAATAATGACAATATACTGGTATGAATGCGTGGGTGTGGGTGGGTGGTCGCTCTCGCTTGTAAACAATAGCACTGACGCTCCCTGGAGTGCGCGCTCAGCTGGGCGCCAAGCGGACAGGTCCGGTACGAATGTCGGTAAACGAAGCAAACATCGTAAGTCACAATCAAATTTCTTACGTTATAAATATCGGTTATCGAAAATAACGTAAGATGATAACATCGTAAGTCGGGGTTCCACTGTATTTTGTGAAGGGATTCAGGGAAACTGGTTAGCCGGACTTGAGTCCTGGAAATGGTTTAGGATATTGGCAGTTTGGAGGGATGTCTAACCTGTCGTATCTGAGTGCCTCTGCAAAGACAGTGATTATGTATGAGTGATGGTGAAAGTGTTGAATGATGCTGAAAGTTTTTTCTTTCTTTTTGGGTTTTTCTTTCTTTTTGGGTCACCCTGCCTCAGTGGGAAACAGCCAGTGTGTTAAAAAAAAAAATCTGGGTTTTTCTTCTATTTTCTTAATAGTTCTTGATCATCTTTATTTTCTCTTATCTCCATGGGAAGTGGAAAAGAATTCTTCCATATGCCATGTGGGTTGTAAGAGGTGACTTAGAGCCAGAAGCAAGGGGCTAATATCCCCTTCTTCTGTATATATTACTAAATTTAAAAGGAGAAACTTTTGTTTTTCCTTTTGGGAAACTCTGCCTCGGTGGGATACAGCCGGTTTGTTGAAAGATGATGATGATGATTTTGTAACCTTTTAATTTGTTATTCATTAAAGTGTGTGAACAGTATCATATATTATACATAACTCAGTAGGTTTTTTCAGTGTAAATGCACAATATAAATGACCGTATTAACTTTTTTAGTGCAGCTCTGAGTCTTGTGATTGAGGCTGGGATGGCACGATGCCAGTCGTCACTCTCTGCACTGAAGCATGGGTTAGCATCCAGTCTGGGGGATGTGCGTCATGCTCTGGCTGCCCCCCGACACTTGACGCAGGATGGCAACGAGTCGACGCACCGCCAGTTGAATGAGCACCTCACACGTCTTGTTGCTTCCACTGCTGCTTCAATCAAGGAGCACGTCACTGTGTTACAGGTTTGCTAGCACTTATAGAACTGTGGCATGTTCTCTGGCAGGTCTCTTGTAATTTTTGTTTTAACAAGAGCTGTCTCCCACTGAGGCAGGGTGACCTCAGTGGCAGGGTGACCCAAAAAAGAAGAAACAAAGCTTTCTTCTTTTCACATTTGGTAATTTATACAAGAGGAGTTCTACTGTAAAACGGGTCATTTATAACTGAAATAATGCATCGTTGTAGTGCTAGATTATTGTACAGTACTTACATCTTAGTAATTATTGTACAGTACAGTGGTACCCAGAGTTTCGTACTTAATTCATTCCAGAAGGCTGTTCGAGTGCCATTACCGAACGAATTTGTTCCCATAAGGAATAATGTAAATTAGATTAGTCCATTTCAGACCCCCAAAAATACACTTACAAAAGCACTTACAATAATAAACTTACATAATTGTTCGAGTTGGGAGCTGTACGAAACTCGGGGTACCACTGTATTTACATCTTAGTAATTTATCCTCTGCTGTAAAATTCACTGGAAGATGTTATTCAGTGAAAATTCTTAAGTATCATTGCCTTCCCAACTACATTTGTTTTACCACAGAAGGGAGAAGGGAGAACTATGTGTTAGCAGGGGAGAACCACAGGAAGGGGAGGGAAGAACTATGAGTTACCACAGGAGGGAGAGGGGAGAACTATGAGTTAGCAGGGGAGAACCACATGAGAGGGAGGGGAGAACTATGAGTTACCACAGGAGGGAGAGGGGAGAACTATGAGTTAGCAGGGGAGAACCACTTGAGGGGGAGGGGAGAACTATATGAGTTACCACAGGAGGGGGAGAGGAGAACTATGAGTTAGCAGGGGAGAACCACACGAGGGGGAGGGGAGAACTATATGAGTTACCACAGGAGGGGAGAGGAGAACTATGAGTTAGCAGGGAGAACCACACGAGGGGAGGGAGAACTATATGAGTTACCCCAGGAGGGGGAGGGGAGAACTATGAGTTAGCAGAGGAGAACTACATGAGGGGGAGGGGAGAACTATGAGTTAGCATGGGAGAACCACACAAGGGGAGGGGAGAACTTCATTAGGGGAAGGGGAGAACTATGAGTGTAACCATTTTACCACAGGAGGGGGAGGGGAGAACGATGAGTGTAAATGTTTTACCACAGGAGGGGGAGGGGAGAACGATGAGTGTAAATGTTTTACCACAGGAGGGGGAGGGGAGAACTTCAGGTGTCAATGTTTTGGTCCTTCAAATGAGGTAGGTGTCTTGATGCTGCTGAAGGGCTCTTGTTCCAGGGAATTTAGAGCTACTCTCTTTATTCTGAATGATTGCCTCCCATCCACCCATTACCCAGATGTTGTATGGCCCTTCCCTGTCTGTTGCCTATAAATACCCCTTCTACCTGTTCTTTGTGTTAGTGTGACTTTGTAAATGGTCCAAGTCGGACCGAAACGTCGTCGTAAGCTCCTCTCTTCTATGTGCGGGTTGTGTGTGTATAGTCTTGAGGGACACTGTATACACTGCAGTTCTGTATTTTACTCTAGTATATGCACCTTAATACACTACTGTAGTGTATAAACTATAATATACAGTACTGTAGTGTATACAGTATAATACAGTACTGTAGTGTATACAGTATAATACACTACTTTAGTGTATTCAGTATAATACACTACTATAGTGTATACAGTATAATACAGCTAGATCGTAATTATTGCAAGTTCAAATAATACAAATTTTGATTTAGTTTAAATTATTAAATAATACAGGTCACATTAATGCCAGCCAAAGTTTAATTAATGCGAGTTTTTTTCCTCAAGTTCTTCAAATCGTGTGCATAAATAATATAATTAAAGAATGTGGATATACTGATCAACAAATTTTTAATATGGACAAAACAGGCTTGTTCTGGAAACAGGCTTGTTCTGGAAACAGGCTTGTTCTGGAAACAGTTTGTTCTGGAAACAGGCTTGTTCTGGAAACAGGCTTGTTCTGGAAACAGTTTGTTCTGGAAACAGGCTTGTTCTGGAAACAGGCTTGTTCTGGAAACAGGCTTGTTCTGGAAACAGGCTTGTTCTGGAAACAGTTTGTTCTGGAAACAGGCTTGTTCTGGAAACAGGCTTGTTCTGGAAACAGTTTGTTCTGGAAACAGGTTTGTTCTGGAAACAGGCTTGTTCTGGAAACAGGCTTGTTCTGGAAACAGGTTTGTTCTGGAAACAGGCTTGTTCTGGAAACAGGCTTGTTCTGGAAACAGGCTTGTTCTGGAAACAGGTTTGTTCTGGAAACAGGTTTGTTCTGGAAACAGGTTTGTTCTGGAAACAGGCTTGTTCTGGAAACAGGTTTGTTCTGGAAACAGGTTTGTTCTGGAAACAGGCTTGTTCTGGAAACAGGCATGTTCTGGAAACAGGCTTGTTCTGGAAACAGGCTTGTTCTGGAAATGGATGCCTTCCAGAACTTACATTTCTAAGAAAAAAATTCAACCTGGATTTAAAGTGTCTAAGGTCTGCCTAACACTTTTATTAAAAGGTAATTCAGAAGGGGATTTTAAAATAATACTAGTGTTTGTTTATCAGTCTCCAAGTCGTGGTGCTGTGAGAGACTACAACCATTGATTGCTTCCAGTTGTTTGATGATCAAATAAGAAAGTGTGGGTGACTAAAGCTGTTCTGAAGACTGGTTTTCAAGTTATTTTCGCCCAGCTGTTGGAAAATATCACAGACAACAATGTCGCATTTAAAACATTACTGATGTTGGATAATGTTCCAGGTCATCCAATGTTTGGTTCATCGTGTGAGAATGTAAAAGGCTTTTTTGTTGCCACCAAACACAACATCTTTATTGCAGCTCATGGACCAAGGAACCATTGGAACATTTCAGTATACATTACAGTACACTGTATATTATACTGCATACACTACAGTACTGTAATATATTGTACATACGACAATACTGTATTATATTGTATACCCTACAGTACTGTATTTTTTCTGCATTTTTTAAATTTAAATGGGATAGTCATTTGTGAGTATTGCTAATGTAGAACACATTTTCCTAAAGTTGGTCATTGAGTACAGTAAATGCTCACACTAATGACTCATGGAGAGTTTTGAACTGTGATGTTCATGTACGGGAGAGTTCCACTTTACAGCGCTTTGCTTTATGGTGTTTCACTAATGCAGTGGTTTTCCATTATGCCCATTCTTCATTTATTCAGACTTCCTACAATAAATATATTCACCATTCACTATAAGCTAAGACTGAAAATATTTTAATTAAGGTAAGTAAGGTGTTTATAGGTACTAGTAGGTTGGTAGACAGCAACCGCCAGAGAGGTACTACCGTCCTGCCAAGTGAGTGTAGAATGGAAACCTGTAATTGTTTTAAATGATGTTAGGATTGCTGGTGTCTTTTTTTCTGGTATGTCTTGCTACTTCTAATTACACATGCATGTACAAGAATATATATACACACCCCTCTTGTTTGTTTCCTCTTATCTCCATGGGGAAGTGGAACAGAATTCTTCCTCCGTAAGCCATGCCTGTCATAAGAGGCAACTAAAATGCCGGGAGCAAAGGGCTAGTAACCCTTTCTCCTGTATACATTATTAAAGTTAACAAGAGAAACTTTTGTTTTTCTTTTTGGGCCACCCCGCCTTGGTGGGGTATGGCCGGTTTGTTGAAAGAAGAAGAAAGTAATGTGTTAGGCTGACTTGAGTCCTGGAGGTGGGAAGTACAATGCCTCCACTTAAGGAGGGGTTTGGGATATTGGCTGTTTGGGGTGATATCTAAACTATTGTATCTGGGCGCCTCTGCAAAAACAGTGATATGTGAATGAAGGTGAAAGTGTTTCTTTCTTTTTTTGGGTCACCTGTCGCATTGAGAGACGGCTGACGTGTTGAAAAAAAAAGTAATGTGTGTACTGTAAATGCATTTTTTTAGGCTTAGCTTTATTGCTCACTTAATATGTGATAGTGTAAACACATTATCAGGCTTTCATATACATTTGAAAGTGAAAAAGGCTTATGTTTCACTTTACAACAATTTTTGTTTTACAGCAGCAACCCGGAACCTAACCTGCTGTATAAGTGGGGCCCACCTGTACTTGTAGCAACAAGACAGCTAGAGGAAGAATGATGGTGAAAAGTGTTTCCTTCTTGCAACCACCTGTAATATTTTCTTTCCAACCTAGGAGGCCTAGTCTGAGACCAGTCTGTGGGGAAGATAATCCCCAGAACCACCTAGCAGATAACAGATAACTTTACTTTCTAACCTAGGAGGCCCTAGTCTGAGACCAGTCTGTGGGGAAGATAATCCCAGAACCACCTAGCAGTAACAGATAACTACTTTCTAACCTAGGAGGCCTAGTCTGAGACAGTCTGTGGAAGATAATCCCAGAACCACTACAGATAACATATAACATTACTTTCTAACCTAGGAGGCCCTAGTCTGAGACCAGTCTGTGGGGCAGATAATCCCCAGAACCACCTAGCAGATAACAGATAACTTTACTTTCTAACCTAGGAGGCCCTAGTCTGAGACCAGTCTGTGGGGAAGATAATCCCCAGAACCACCTAACAGTAACAGATAACTTTACTTTCTAACCTAGGAGGCCCTAGTCTGAGACCAGTCTGTGGGGAAGATAATCCCCAGAACCACCTAGCAGATAACAGATAACATTACTTTCTAACCTAGGAGGCCCTAGTCTGAGACCAGTCTGTGGGGAAGATAATCCCCAGAACCACCTAGCAGATAACAGATAACTTTACTTTCTAACCTAGGAGGCCTAGTCTGAGACCAGTCTGTGGGGCAGATAATCCCCAGAACCACCTAGCAGATAACAGATAACATTACTTTCTAACCTAGGAGGCCCTAGTCTGAAATTAAGATATAACCCACAATGTGTTGATTGAGTCTGACTTGAGCTCAGACTTCCAAGAATGTTTAATATAAGATCTTTTCTAGAAAGATACAAGTAATTTTACAGACTGTACGTATTATAAATTTCTACAATAATTCTGAAGACATTCATATTACAGGCCTACATTGTTGATACAGTGCATTAAATTTTACTTAGGATAACCCAATAAAATCAATGGGGTTTATTTCCATGGTGGTCCCCATTGTTTGTCCTTTAGTTTGACACACCTGTATGCCATCTTATATTTATACATAGTTAATTGTCCACTAATTATAATATACAAACACAAATAATTTCTTTCTTTTCTACAGTAAACAGGTAATGTAGTTTAAATATAAGCAAATATTGTTAAGCACAAAAGAAAGCCACTAACATGTGGTGCATTTTGGGCATTGATCTAAGAGAGAAGAAAAGTGTGATATAACATTCTCCATGTCTCCCGCCAGGCTTTCACTCAGCCCAAACACACATTTGCCGTGCGTGCAGAGTTCCGCCGTCGCTTTTGCCGTGAGCTGGTACGTGAGGGAGTTGTTGTGGCCTTCTTCTTGCACATAACTGACACAATGTTGCAGTTCTGTCACAAGAAGGACAAGGATCCAGTCTTGTTGCTGCTGCTGTCTCGTATGTGTCTTGACTTGCACACTTCTACTGTTCATTACCTGGTAAGTCTTGTAGAAATATCTTCCATCCTATATTCATCATTATTATGACTCTTACTTGTTCACCATCTTCATTTTATTAATAATTTTTTTTCATCCTATATTATCATTCACCATTATTATCACTGCCTCTGCTAGCAACTAATCAGTACCAAGAACATGATACCTCCCTCACAACTCACCTCTGTTGTCACAAATATTATGATGATGATGACTTCCATTTATCGGTACATCAAGAAGAACAAGAACCACCCTTTACGGTCCACATCTATTATTATTATCAATCAATCATCATCATCATCAATCACGATGCTGGAGAGTTCCTGTACGAGACAAATTTGGTATTTAAGGTTATCCTAAGGTCTTATCTTAGGAGGAGACACCAGTATGTCTCAATCAGCTCAGCCTGTCGACATAGGGGTGCCTCAGGGCAGTATTCTTGGCTCTTTGCTCTTCCTCATATACATAAGTGATCTCCCCAATACATCTTGTGTCCTTGAACAACTCTGTTAATGAGGAGCTCCTAAAAATATCTATATGGATGACTACCAGCAAACTCACTCTTAATATTGACCAAACCTACATGATGTTTCGAAACTGAGCTTCAAATGTCCAACTACACAATGATCACTGGTTCTCCCATTGTAAGACAATCCAAGGAAAAACTGTGAGGTTCTTAGGTCTGCACCTTGAAGTTTAATACCCATGTCCAACAAATACCTGAGAAGGTTTTCAGGTCATAGGTGACTAAAATGCTGGAAGCAAGCAGCTAGTAACCTCTTCTGTATAAATTACTAATGTAAAAAGAAAAACTTTCATTTCTTCTTTTTTGGGTCACTCTGCCTTGGTGGGAGATGGCCAGTGTGTTAAAAAAATGTGTACCTGTATAAATTTTACTGACAGTACCATCAGTATTTAGTACTTTGATTAATTTTAGCAGCTAAATTAAATGTTGCAGTATTTGGTGTTAATATTCATTTGGTTTCTTGCACCAGCTAAGTCACTGTGATGAGCAGCTGCAGCTAGAGGATAAGACTGGCCTGACACACCTTCACACCATCACAGACGGTATGCGAGAGGCCGGACAGAAACTTCTCAACCATTATGTTCACACTCAGGGAGCCTCCATCAGTCAGGTCAGTGTCTTTCTTGACTCATTGCATTTGTCTTATAAATGTCATCTTGTCTTATAAAGGTCATCTTGTCTTATAAATGTCATCTTGTCTTATAAATGTCATCTTGTCTTATAAATGTCATCTTGTCTCATAAATGTCATCTTGTCTTGGATATGTTGATAAAAGTAGATACAAGTAGTAGATTTATGAAGGCTATGTCCTAAAAGCAGAGGACAATAAGTTCACACACAAGCTGGTGTTGACATCACTCTAAGACTGTGTTCAAACATGACAAGGTTCAGAAACTAAATCCAAAGTGACATAATTTAAGAGTGTCAACCCTTCCTCTCAGAGGCTGTGTTCAACATTGTAGTTAAAAACAATAGAGTCCATGCAATGGACATAGACTCAGAAATTTTAAGTCCTGAAAATGACTTTGTACAGTGGTACCTCGAGTTACGATATTTTTTCGTTCGAGAATGCTGTTCAAGTGCCATTACCAAACGAATTTATCCCCATAAGGAATAATGTAAAATAGACTAGTCCTTTTACACCCCAAAATATACTTACAAAAGCATTTAAAAATAAACTTACATAAAAGGGCGATTTTGGGGACCATCGTAACTCGAGGTACCACTGTACAGTGGTCCTCGGTTTTCGTGCATCTCAAACTCGAACATTTATGTAAGTGTATTTTCAAGTGCAGTTGCAAGTGTATTTTTGGGGGTCTGAATAGACTAACCTACGTGACATTATTTCTTAAGGAATAAGTTCTTTCGGTAATGGCACTTGAGCAGCATTCTGGAATGAATTTTCGGCGAAAACCGATGGACCACTGTATATGGTTACAAATGTGATGCTGTTTTAAATAAGGTAGACAAACCATGCCTCATGTTCTTCTAACTGTTGAATGGGGTAAAGAGAATGGAAAACAACACCCAGCAGTGTGCTAAATTATGGCCTTGCTCACCACTGGCTGTGTAAGTACTGTGGTTAATGTAAGGTAGGCAACACCTCCACAATTCACTCATCATTGCAATCACATATTAAACCTATTACCTGGAGTATACCTGGAGAGAATTCCAGGGGTCAACGCCCCTGCAGCCCGGTCTGTGACCAGGCCTCATGTTGGACCAGAGCCTGATCAACCAGGCTGTTACTGCTGGCCGCACGCAGTCCAACATACGAACCACAGCCTGGCTGGTCAGGTACCGACTTTAGGTGCCTGTCCAGTGCCTGCTTGAAGACAGCCAGGGGTTTGTTGGTAATCCCCCTTATGTATACTGGGAGGCAGTTGAACAATCTTGGGCCCCTGACACTTATTGTGTTGTCCCTCAACGTGCTAGTGGCACCCCTGCTTTTCATTGGGGGGATGTTACATCGCCTGCCGAGTCTTTTGCTTTTGTAGGGAGTGATTTTTGTGTGCAAGTTTGGTACTAATCCCTCGAGAATTTTCCACGTGTATATAATAATGTATCTCTCCCGCCTGCGTTCTAGGGAGTACAGGTTTAGAAACTTCAAGCGTTCCCAGTAATTGAGGTGGTTTATCGCAGTTATGCGTGTCGTGAAGGTTCTCTGCACATTTTCAAGGTCAGCAATTTCACCCGCCTTGAAAGGTGCAGTTAGTGTGCAGCAATATTCAAGCCTAGATAGAACAAGCGATTTGTAGTGTCAACATGGGCTTTGCATCTCTGGTTTTGAAGGTTCTCATTATCCATCCTATCATTTTTCTAACAGATGCGATTGCTACGGTGTTATGGTCCTTGAAGGTGAGATCCTCTGATATGATCACTCCCAGGTCTTTGACATTAGTTTTTCGCTCTATTGTGTGGTTGGAATTAGTTTTGTACTCCGATGAGATTTTAATTTCCTCACGTTTTCCGTATCTGAGTAATTGAAATTTCTCATCATTGAACTTCATATTGTTTTCTGCAGCCCATTTAACCCTTTGACTGTTTCGGACGTATATATACGTCTTACGAGCCAATGTTTCGGACGTATTTATACGCCTAAATTCTAGCGGCCTCAAATCAAGCAGGAGAAAGCTGGTAGGCCCACATGTGAGAGAATGGGTCTGTGTGGTCAGTGTGCGCAGTATAAAAAAAATCGGGCAGCCACTGGTGCATTGTGGGAACACCATTTCAGTAGTCCTTGTTCAGCATGCCTAGCGGTAAGAATTATTTGACTCCTTGGCGCATCTGGGACATTTCTCTTCCTCAATGATAGCTCTAACACAGATGGAAGTGTCTCTGAAGATAAATTTCATGATTTTGAGGAGTTTGTGACCGAAAGCAATGCCCAGGATACCAGAAGGAAGGAAGGAAGAAAGAAAGAAAGTAAGTGAAGGAAGAGATGTGAGGAAGGAATGAAGGAAAGAAGAGATGAGAGGAAGCAAGGAAGGAAAGAAGAGATGAGAGGAAGGAAGGAAAGAAGTAAGGAAGAAGGAAAGGAAGAAGGAAGGAAGTAAGAAAGAAAGAGAGAAAGGAAGGAAGGAAGAGATGAGAGGAAGGAAGGAACAAAAGAAGTAAGAAAAGAAGGAAGAAATAAAGGAAGGAAGGAAGAAAGGAAGGAAGGCAGGAAGGAAGAGATGAGAGGAAGGAAGGAAGGAAATATGTAAGAAAGGAAGGCAGAAAGAAAGGAAGGAATGAAGGAAAAAAGGAAGCTAGGAAGGTAGGAATGAAGGAGGTTGTAGAGAAGAAGACATGGGTCCCCTTTTGTGTTGACAGGTTGACAGGCAGTGTGGGGTGGTGAGTAATGGTATAATATGTCATTTTGACAGCTGCCTTACCCTGACTCAGCAAATTTAGATGTCCCCCTCCCCACACACACACACACACACATAGCTTGGAGCTTTGAAGTGCTAATTGCAGTTGATGGAAAGTGTCTAGTCATTATATATGTGTACAGTCATCCCTCGGTTTTCGATTTTAATCCGTTCCAGATGGATCGGCTAAAACCAAAATCGGCGAAAACCAAAACTATTTTCCCCATAAGAAATAATGGAAATTCAATTAATCCGTTCCAGAAACCCAGAAGTTTGGAAAAAAAAAAATTGGGGGGCCTTAAAGATAGATTTACATGCACAAATGAATGAACTGAATGTGGCACTTACCTTTATTGAAGACTGATGTTGCTGGATGGGAGAGAGGGAAGAGGGGAGAGAGAAGAGACCCTAATTTTTGGAAGGGGAATCCCCCTCCATAAGGACTCTAGGTACCAAGTCCTTATCCGGGGTCACTTCCCTGCATGCCTACTACACTACCTCCCTGCCTGCTACACTCCCTCCGTGCCTGCTACACTCCCTCCCTGCCTGCTACACTCCCTGCATACATGCTACACTCCCTACATACATGCTACACTCCCTGCATACCTGCTACACTCCCTGCATACCTGTTACACTCCCTGCATACATGCTACACTCCCTGCATGCATGCTACACTCCCTGCATACCTGCTACACTCCCTGCATACCTGTTACACTCCCTGCATACATGCTACACTCCCTGAATACATGCTACACTCCCTGCATACATGCTACACTCCCTGCATGCATGCTACACTCCCTGCATGCATGCTACACTCCCTGCATGCATGCTACACTCCCTGCATGCCTGCTACACTCCCTGCATGCCTGCTACACTCTTAAACTCCATCGTGTTTCTCACTTTCACTATCATATTTTTCTATTATTTCTTTCTTCATTTCTACAGTGTTCCTCACTTTCTTTACCAAAGAAGTGGCACTAGGAGCTTTCTTTGGGCCCATGGTAGCTTATTTAGTAGTCACACACAATAATCAAGGCCCAAAAACAATGAATTGTTAATAAATGTTTTGTATAAACTCCTGGGGTGATGTTCACTCAAGCGTAAACAATGCTAGACTGCGTGACAATGTGCGTGGGAGGTGTGTGGGTGGCGGGCCTACGGCCTTTGTATGTGCGCGGCACTGGTGGACAGGTCCCATACGGTCGGCGAAAACTAAAACAATCGGCGAAAACTAAGACAAATTTTCCCTGAAAAAAGTCGGCGAAAACCAAAATCGGCGAAAACTGGGACAAGTGAAAACCAAGGGATGACTGTATATATATTATAGAACAATAGTAATAAACAATTTTTTTATTGTTGGTTGGTGTAAACAAGTTTTGTAAACAATATAATGATACTAATGTTTGTGCGATTATTGTGTTGCATACGAGTGTATATACAGTGGTACCTCGAGTTACGATATTTTTTCGTTCGAGAATGCTGTTCAAGTGCCATTACCAAACGAATTTATCCCCATAAGGAATAATGTAAAATAGACTAGTCCTTTTACACCCCCAAAAATATACTTACAAAAGCATTTAAAAAAATAAACTTACATAAAAGGGCGATTTTGGGGACCATCGTAACTCGAGGTACCACTGTATATACATTGCACCTTACTTTGGTCTCACAGGCCACATAAGTTATGTAAAAAAATAAAATAGTGAAAAAACAAGAAACCTAGAAAGGAAGTAAACCAAAGTTTACCGGGTGAGCGGCATTCGCCGCTGTTGCCATACGCGGCTCATTTTTTGCCAACTGTACGCCTTATATCTCGGTAAATACTGATAGCAAAAATTTTTTTTTTGGATTTAAACAATCAGAAAAATAATCTTAACATTTTGATAAGAATTTTTTTTTTTTTTTTTTGAATATTTCCCGACAGAGGGGTCTCCGACAGTTAAAGGGTTAAAGATTTGGTTTATGTCTGCTTGGAGTCTTGCAGTGTCTTCAACGGTGGACACTGTCATACAGATTCGGGTGTCATCTGCAAAGGAAGACACGGCACTGTGGCTTATATCCCTGTCTATGGTAAATAGTGCAGAAAATACAGTAACATGGATTATTACAAGAAAGAGCCAGGACATTGTCTCAGATGTCAGACATTAATAGCTTCCTTTGTTACAATACCAAGAATTAAACACTAAACCAATACACAAACACAAAATAATGTACAAATATGCATTACATGTAACTAAATATAAGGGATTTTTTGTAACATTAAACATTGTAAGTTGAATGGATAGTGTATTCATAGTAATGTACTGTATTTGTTGACATTTCAAATGAAGAGCACAGATCAAGCTGTTGCCCTCTGTTAATGTCTCTGGTGTTAGTGTGAAAAATTCAGTTTATGGGAACATCTTGAAATGACTATAATATAGGGATTGATAAATGTATATGACTCTTCTTCCATTCATTTGTAGTTGCAATTGGGCATTTGAAGGTGACAAAAATTATTGCACAAAGTCACTTCACCTTTACACTGGGGTATGTGGAATGTGTGCTGTTTCATTCCGATTTATTTAATATTTATTTTTGCATGAATGTGCTTTGTGTGCAGATGCTGCGTCGCAGTGTTGAGTTGAAGGACTGGTTGGGATGTGGGGAGCCCCGTAGTGTACGCAGGGTCATGAGAACTGTCCTTGATGAGATTTCTACTATGGACTCTCAGGTAAGTCTGAATTAGAGATATACCTGGAGATACCTACCTGGAGAGGGTTCTGGGGGTCAATGCCCCTGTGGCCCGGTCTGTGACCAGGCCTCATATATGTTTTAGTTTATACCCAATAAAATTAATACAAGGTTTTAAAATTTATTGAATAAAGACTTTGAAAATTTTTGCAACATTTGTAAATGTGATAAAAAGATCTTAACTGGAATGACAGTTGAAGTTGTGTTGGGATGAGTTGGAGGGAGGGGGAGTGGTGGGTGGTAAGAGGGAGGGTGGAAGGGAGGAAGGAAGGCAGAGGCAGGAGGGAGACTGTACATGTACCAGACGTGGGCAGCAGGAGACTGCGACAAGACTGTAAATATTTAGTGCCCTGCCCTGCCCTGCCCTGCCCTGCCCTGCCCTGCTCTGCCCTGCCTTGCCTTGCCCTGCCCTGCCCTGCCTTGCCCTGCCCTGCCCTGCCCTGCCCTGTCCTGTCCTGCCCTGTCCTGCCCTGCCCTGCTCTGCTTTGGCCTGCCCTGCCCTGCTCTGCCCTGCTCTGCCCTGCCCTCCCCTGCACTGGTATGTCCTGCCCTGCCCTGCCCTACCCTGTCCTGTCCTGCCCTGCCCTGCCCTGCCCTGCTATATCCTGCCACTTTGCTTGGGCATAAGCATATGAAAGATAGGCTTACTCAGCTGTTGGGTGTCAATGTCTCTGGAGATTTCAAGGTGAAGTCTGTTTATTTACCACTCAGGTGAAGTCTGTTTATTTACCACTCAGAAAACCTCAGAGTGTTTAAGCAACATCAAGTAACAGGGCAGGTTGGATGTATTCTGACATCTTGGAATTAATTATCATAATTCTCTGTATTTTTTTGGGGAGTGAGTTACAATAGTTTTGAGGTACAATATTGTAACTCAAGGAATCACTTTATTTTGAAACTGATTTCTATAAGTTTATGGGCCCCCCAAAAAAGTTGTAAAATAATTCATAATATGGAAGGATAAACACAGGCTTATCATCATGCATCATCAGTGTATCCCAGGACACAAGTTAATCAGTCATAAACTTTCAGGTTGGAGCACTGTATGAAGAAGGTAATCGTCGAGACAGATCATCGGACTCTTCTCGCCGCACCTTCCACAGGTACAGCGCATCACTCATGTGACTTTCTTTTTTGACCATTTGGGATTTATTGTATGAATATTAAGTGACTATACTAAGTCATTATATCGAGTGATCTCTCTTGTGACGAAATGTTTCCTGTGTTGAGAACAAGCAAACCCATATTGTAATTTCCTTCACATACCATAGAGTTCATTACACAAATAACCTGCTCAGAGGGAAAGAAACTTTATAATGATGTTTCTGCCCAAGTTGGACCATTAACTAGTCAGTCTCACTAGTTAATGGTCCGAGTCCGACTGAAATGTCATCAAGTTACTTTCTCTTGTGTGGATTATTCGTGCGTTGTTCCAGTCACAGTTTTGTGCCTTTGTGTTCTTCACCATAGAGCTCATTTTACAGTGAATTTATAATGACCGTATTATTAAATATTGTACTCAATAGTGTGAATGCTTCCCGTGGAGGTGGTGGTCGCTCAGCTTGGTCGTCTTACACACCAAGTCAGCTGGACAACAGCCTGGTCGCTAACCTCAACAAACTCTGGTCAGAACGCATTGAAATATTTGCACCAGTGGAATTTACCAGGGTCTCAATTTTAACTGGAATTGTTAAAATAAGTCTTAAGGTATAGTAATATTAATAATTTTTATTTTGTACTTTAATATTTTTCAAATGCTCCTGAACTACATTTTTATATTTTTTAGTAAATTTTTTTTTTTTTTTTTTTTTACTACTTTGTGGAATATTTTTCAGTCTACCATCTCTTGTAGTTTTTAATATACTACAGTTATCTTGTTTAATTATTTAACCCTTAAACTGTCCAAACGTAGATCTACGTTTTTGTGGGCAGTGCTCTGACCTTGATTTTCTCCATAAGAAAGCATGTAAAAAAAAAGTAAATATACGTGTGCGTGCGTAGCACTCTGACCTTGATATTCTCAATAAGAAAGTATGTAAAAAAACGTAGATCTACGTTTGGAGTGCTACGCAAGCAAACATGGATCTATGTTTGGACAGTTTAAGGGTTAATAGCTTTCACTAGTGTAAAAGACTGGGATATTGCTATCCTTCTCAGTACTACTAGCTATCACTGCTATTACTTCACATTGTCCAATAAATTATATTATTATTACCAGTACGAAAAAAAACAGTAACCAAACCAAATATAATAATAATTAATAATACAGTGGTACCTCGGTTAACAATATTTTTTCATTCCAGAATGCTGTTCAAGTGCCATTACCAAACAAATTTATCCCCATAAGGAATAGTGTAAAATAGACTAGTCCTTTTAGACCCCCAAAAATACACTTACAAAAGCATTTAAAAAAATAAACTTACATAAAAGAGCGAGTTTGGGGACCATCGTTAACCGAGGTACCACTGTAATAATAATAATAATAATAATAATAATAATAATGTCGCGTGGGTCTTGGGAGAGATATATAGGAGGTCAAAGATACTCCTTGTTGGATGGTTACGGTATATTTACAGTAAGTGAAGGAGAGTCCAGCCACCCGTCTGTCTCGCCTGTAGGTCTAACGTTAGTGAGGGAGAGTGCCTATGAGAGGCTGTGCACATGCGCTGAGCCTCTGACGTCAGCAGGTACCGTGACGTCACACGCAAAGGGACCAGCTGTATAAAAGGAAAGATACACTACACAAGTGTATATATGATACTGACACGACAATAATAATAATAATAATCTTTAGTTCTATAAAATTACATAACTATAGGAATAGTTGACATTTTTTTCATAATTTATAGAAAGCTCCTAGTTATGAAGAGCACTTTGGGGAGCCTTGAGATTAACTTATCACTACAGACATTTATAAAATTAGGCTGGTTTACTTGAATGCTGCTAGTCTGCGATCTCAGATATTAACTCTAACAATTTTGTTTGTCTGTGACATGTTTGGATTGTTTTTTGTAAGACAATTTGTTATAATGTTTGTAGTGGTTGTGTAAAGATAGTTCCATCACTGAGTTACGTTAGTAGATGACCCTTTATATTCCCTCACTTTTGCAGACACTGCTGGAGAGTGTGCGATTACGAACTTTCAGCAGGTTTGGGCTACAACAAGTCCAAGTGGATGCTTACTACCTACGGACATACCTCTGGTCGTATGTGGCGGATGAGCACGTCTTGAATGTCTTGCTGGATGAGGTCGTGACCTCAGCAAGTGTTAGGTGCTGCGATCCGGAATTAATGGAACAGAGAGTTGTCGAATTTATCTGTGACCAAAACTGATTACTTCCTCCGCTGTCAGATAGTGATGGAGTGTACACTAAGAAGCAGTGATACACAGTATTGTGTCGTACACAAATAACCCGCACATAGTTAATGGTACAAGTTGAACTGAACGTCATTGTAAGTTTCTTTTTCACACGTGCGGGTTATTTGTGTATTGTTCCAGTCACGGTATTGTGACTTTGTGTTCTTAATTGTGTTACTGCACATTCATTACTGATATATTATATAGATGTACTGTACAGATGTTATATTTTTGTTATACAGGAGAATTATAAAGAAGAATAGTATTAATGAATCATATATTGTATATAAGTTTATTATAAAGAAGTTCTTATTAATATACTGTATTCATTAGCATGCAGTTGTTAATTTTTATTTTGAGAAAATTCTTTATTTTTCAGAATCTCCATTTATTATGAGTGTTCATGTGTAGTGGGTGTTATCTTAGCTGTTATGTGTGTAGTGGGTGTTATCTTAACTGTCATATGTGTAGTGGGTGTTATCTTAGCTGTCATGTGTGTAGTGGGTGTTATCTTAGCTGTCATGTGTGTAGTGGGTGTTATCTTAGCTGTCATGTGTGTAGTGGGTGTTATCTTAGCTGTCATGTGTGTGTGTAAACTTTAGTGTTTGCTCAACACTTTGAGGTAGGTTATCCCTGAACTGGTGTAATGAGCACTTTCTTTATATTTTGATTGTTGCAAACACAAGTCTTGTCTTCTGTTTCTCTTTCATGATGATGTAGATTCAATAAAGTGGTTTTCTGACTGAGTGATATATGTTTTAAACACCTGCTGTGTTAACTACACAACAACTTGATGTATGTTTTAAACACCTGCTGTGTTAACTACACAACAACTTGATATATTGAGTAAGTTACAAGTGCAACAGTTAGGTATCTTTATTTTTTAAATGTTTTGCCTACACAGTAAATTCTTCAGTTGAATATGAGAGGTGACCATGGAGCTGGACTCTTCCTAAGACTGAGAGACTGACCACCTCAAAACCACTACTCAAGGCTGATGCCGTGATCACCTTTACCTCTCCATTACTTCTGCTGTCTCCATGTTTAGTCACCTTTGTATTCAAATGAAGAAGTCTACTGTGTAGGTGAAATGTTTCAGAAGTGAAGATACCTGACTGTTACATGTCTTGCTCGTCTACTTGTTGGTATTGTATAACATTATAATAATGTATATTGTTGTGGACTGCTTTTGTGTGTGTTTGATTACCTGTTGGTGATGACAGGAAGAGAGCTATGTTCATGTTCTTCTGTTTTCATATGGTTTCCTCGTGGAACCTGTCTTCACCACTATCTGCAAAGAAAAATCTTCTAAATATTCTTTTTCTACCATTTTATCATGTTTTCCTATCTAATATTTGGTCATCACTCAATGTTGATGATTTTGCTATAGCTTGTGCAGGTGCTGACTGTTGTCTAGTAGCAGCCTCACTCCAGAATGCTGTCAACAGTGTTTCCCATTGAGCCACTACTCATGAGTTTAAATTTTCTAGTGCTAAAACACAAACAATTACTTTCACCAGATGTTCAATCATCCCTGATACTCCATTGTACCTGTATGGCTCAAGAATCCCTAAATGTGATATGGTCAGATTTCTCGGCCTACTGTTTGAGCGCCGGTTGTCTTGGAAACCTCACATTGCCTCCCTGAAAGCAACTTGCCATAGCTGGCTGAACCTCTTTAACCCTTTCAGGGTCCAAGCCGTAGATCTACACATTGTCCACAGGGTCCAAGAATTTTCAATTTTTTTTTCTTATGAAATGGTAGAGAATCTTTTTCTAAAGGTAATAAAACAAAAAGTGCGAAATTTGGTGGAAAACTGACGAAATTACACTATCGCAAATTTGACTGTGTCAATGATATTTACATTTCAGCGATTTTGCCTACTTTGACCCCTATTTTAGGCCAATTACATTATTCCAGTTGACCAAATTCTTAGCTATTTTGTTAGTATTACTTCTATTTTATTGATTGAGCACAAGAAACTGCCCAATCAACTTTTTCAAGTACAGTAGACCCTCATTTAGCACGACTTTATGTTGCGCGTTTTGGGTATTACGCGATTGAAGAATTGCGGCACATTTTTATCTAACACGATGTAAACCTTATATTACGCGATTCGCTGGAGGGGAAAAATTTTGAGCCCGCGGTCGCCTGCAGTAGGTTAAACCATTGAGTCAGTGGGGGTCCTACTAAGGGTGGCTATGAGCCACAACAAGTGTTTAATGCTGACAAGACAAGTGTTTTCTGGAATAAAATGCCAACATGAACTTATATCAGTCAGCAAGAGAAAAGTGCACCGGGCTTCAAGACAGCAAAGGATCGCTTCACCTTGCTCCTTTTGGGTAATGCATCAGGTGATTTCAAGTGTAAGCCCATGGTTATTTACCGCTCTAAGAATCCTCATGCTTTGAGGAAAAGGGAATTTGTTTTTCCTTCCCACAAACTGTAAGTTTATTCAGGTATACAGAGATAGTTACATTGATTATCATACATAGCAGCATATGTGTAGAGAACCTAGGATAACCCAGTGTTATCCTAGAGAACCTAGGATAACCCAAAGTGTTATCCTAGAAAACCTAGGATAACCCAAAGTTTGGGTTATCCTAGGTGCTCTACACATATGCTGCTATGTATGATAATCTTTGTAACTGTATCTGTGTATACCTGAATAAACTTACTTACAGTTTGCAGGAAGAAAAAACAAATAACCATTCCCTCAAGCGCCGGTGCTAATGTTGTGGAACAGCTGGGGAGACCACCCGCCTTCCCATGCTTCCCTCCCCCCCACAACACCCCACCATCCCAGCATTCGTATTCCATACGCGTCAAGCCAGCTGTGTGTGAAGAATAAAAGAGTGAATTGTGTTTTGATCTTTAAATTACTATATCTTGTATCTGTCAAGCAATCATGTCACCCAGTAGGCATACCAGTGTTGCTCAAAGTGGCAAGAAAAGGATAAGCATTTATTAACGAAGAAAAAGATTTATTTAACGAAGAAAAAGATATTAGACAAGACATAACCTGTGGCTGTAATGAAGTGTTACTTTGTACACATAAAAAGATGTAAACATAAGTTTGTGTGACTAACTTACTGACTGACTGGACTGACTTACTGACTGACTTGACTGACTGACTGAATGACTTGACGAACTGACTTACTGAATGACTTGACTGACTGAATGACTTGACTGACTGAGACTGACTTTACTTACTGAATGACTTGACTGACTGACTTACTGAATGACTTGACTGACTGACTTACTGAATGACTTGACTGACTGACTTACTGAATGACTTAACTGACTTACTGAATGGACTGACTTACTGAATGACTTTATTAAAGTTAGAGACACTCAGTACAACCATCGACTTCAGTTCCAGAATCTCTACTATCCACCTCAGCCCAGTAGGGCCACAGCATAACTCTCCACTCTCTTCACAATCATCCACAAACATCAGCACCCACAATTTAAGGTAAATACTATTATTTCTGTTACATTTGTAGTCTTAAGCAGTAAAAACAACATAATACATCACGATAATAAACTACAATTACATATTCTCTTTTATATTTGTAAGATCTGTTGGTCTAAAAAAAACTTGTTTGGCTTTTTGGGGACTCAGGAACGTAACCCTATTTTTCCCATAAGTTCTTTCAATTATCTAACACGATTTTAGCTAACACGACGTTTTCAGGAACGTAACTACCGTGCTAAATGAGGGCCTACTGTAGCCAATAAAGTGATCAGGAATTGGTAATTTCGCCAGTTTCACACAAAGTTCAAAATATTCCAATTTCAAAACAGCATCCAGAATAAACAATGCAGGCATTCCTGGCACTAAAATAACATTTCCTCTGTTTATTAGTTATGTTTCCAGGCTTTACACTTGAATTCCAATTTTATTTTTTATTTACATAAAGAATTTTTATTCACACCAAAAAATAGATGAATTGCTCTTATGCAATATTTAATAATTGTATAAACACTATCAGTGCATTTGTAAACGTATATTAGACCCACCAGTTGACGTGCATTGGTCGCGTGATGTGATTTGTTTACCCTTGAAAATCAGCAAAAATCAAACATCTCCGTTACTTTGAGCTCAATTAGAAGCTATTTTCAGTACTAAAACCAATCAAAATCATCTCTATTTCTGTAATATATCTTCCATTCTATCAAATGAGACCAAGAAACCGTGAATACAAACGTAAAAACTACATGAAAATACACCACAAAGTTGCTGTTTTAATAAAAAACACAGTCACAGTTTTTTTTCTCATTATGCACTGTGTGCTTCAGGATTTACTTTATATGGTGCACACTTACCACATAGATGCATTCTCTCATATCTACGCCCAAATTTACCGATCCCAGCTTATCTGAGTGAGATCGTCAAACCCCCCTTCGATTGCATTAGGCCCTAATTTTTTCAAAGCTAGATTTTGGTGACCAGATATATTCTGCGGCCTCTCCTGCAATTCTTTCTAAACTCGATCCCATCCATCATTAGGGATTATGTTTATGTCTAAGTGTTTTTCGCTCCTCACCTGTTGAGAGCCTCTATGCAGGAGCAAATGTGCCATCCTTGAACGATTGTCATGATACTCATTGCCTCTGCTATTTTGTCTGCTCTCATGACCTTCACGATCCTTCTACGTACAGTATAGTAACGAACGTTAGCAAAAGTCCATCATTTGTTTGCCGCCCCTGTTTACTCCGTCTCTTTTCTCTTCGTCTTCAATCGCTCTTGTCTTCTCTTCATTTGCCCCCTTTATATGTTCATCTAGCATCTAACTTTTCATATTTTCCTTGGAAAGTTCTGACAGTTAGTGTCTGTTCTTCACCACTGCCATGCGCGAAAGCCCAAATCCCTACAGTTCCTTCTAGCTCTCTTTTTCTTAATCACTTCAGATCTCATTCTCATGCCGTTGCAGTGTACACTGATGGTTCTAAATCCTCTGATGATGTTGGGTTTGCAGCAGTATTCCCTGACAGTGTGGTGCGAGGTCATTTATTAGATTCGGCCAGTATTTTTACAGCTGAATTATATGCCATTCTCATTGCAATTATCCATATTGCATCTATGCCTACTTCAAATTTTGTAATCATCTCAGACTCCTTTAGTGCTTTGCAAGCTACGTACAGTGGTACCCCGGTTTACGATATTTTTTCATTCCAGAATGCTGTTCAAGTGCCATTACCAAACGAATTTATCTCCTTAAGAAAAGTTGTAAATAGACTAGTCCTTTTAGACCCCCAAAATTACACTTACAAAAGCATTTAAAAATAAACTTACATAAAAGGGTGAGTTTGGGGACCATCGTAAACCGGGGTACCACTGTATTAGAAAATTTGATTCACCTCATCCCCTAGTTCTTTGTATACAACTTTGGTTACGCCACATTACTAGCAAAAATAAAGAAATCGTTTTCTGTTGGGCCCCTGGTCATGTTGATGTTCAGGGCAATGAGCAGACAGACTCTGCTGTGAGATCTGCAGTACATGACCTACCAGTTTCATATTAGAGGTACAGTGGTCCCCTGCCCAACGAGCAAAATTCATTCCAGAAGCCTGCTCAAGTGCCATTACCGAACGAATTTACTCCCTTAAGGAAAAATGTCACGTAGGTTAGTCTATTTCAGACCCCCAAAAATACACTTCCACAAGCACTTAAAATATTATACTTACATAAGTGTACGATTTCTGGGGTGCTCGTTAGGCGGGGGACCACTGTATTCCATTCTCTGACTATTTTGCTGTAATCTCTACCCACCTTCGCAACCATTGGCAACAACATTGGTCTGATGTGACTCATAACAAATTACATTCTATCAAACCAAGTTTGGGTTTCTGGTGTTCTTCTTGTCATCAATACTGAGGTTGGGAGACAACATTCTCTTGTCTTCACATTAGACTCGCGTCCTGTTCCACTTTGTGAGAATTGTCTAGTTCTTATTTCAATTTCTCATATTCTATTGGACTGTCCTGTCTATCAATGAGTACACAGAATTTTCCTCCAACATCATCACCGCTCTAACACCCTTACTTTATCTTCCCTCCTCGCTGACGGACCCACCTTTGACACAGACTCCCTCTTCGATTTTTTGACAGCAACTGATTTATTACACAAACTTTGATAATCCTTCCTTTAGCACTCCTCACAGCACTTCCTAACTTTACCTTTATTGTCATCTCCACCCTTATTTATCCTTAGATCCTGCATCAATTCCTACCCTACAGCGCTGTATGACCCTTGTAGATTTAGAGCTTCCTTTTGATTATAATAATAATAATAATAATAATAATAATAATAATAATAATCTACCATTTTGTTGTTTGAAATTGTAGCTTGTTATACTTATAGATGGTATGGGAAATCTTACCTATTTTCTCAGATTGATATAAACCTGTGCTGCATGGTGCCATCATAGCTTTGATGACCTTGTTACCACCTGCCATGGCTATTCCCATATTTCTAGTCTTTAGTACAGTTCATATTAACTCTGGAATGTTTCTGTCACCACACCAGCCATCACTTACCAAAGGAAACATTCATTATTGATTGAGTCCCTGAGTGCCTCCCAATTCCCATGTTCTGTATGACCCTTTTGGGTTTTGCTTTTTCCCCTGAGTTGTCTTACTACAAGTGTGCAGACAAAACACTTTAAATAACCATCCTAAATACAACATCACTACTCATCCTTAAGAATGCCAGTACTGTACTTCAGAACTCCAGGCTAACAAGTTTCTGTAAATCTCTTCATAAATGTTACCTGCTTGTACTCCAGCACCATGATAAATGTTACCTGCTTGTGCTCCAGCATCATGATAAATGTTACCTGCTTGTACTCCAGCATCATGATAAATGTTACCTGCTTGTACTCCAGCATCATGATAAATGTTACCTGCTTGTACTCCAGCATCATGATAAATGTTACCTGCTTGTACTCCAGCATCATGATAAATGTTACCTGCTTGTACTCCAGCATCATGATAAATGTTACCTGCTTGTACTCCAGCATCATGATAAATGTTACCTGCTTGTGCTCCAGCATCATGATAAATGTTACCTGCTTGTACTCCAGCATCATGATAAATGTTACCTGCTTGTGCTCCAGCACCATGATAAATGTTACCTGCTTGTATTCCAGCATTATTATAAATGTTACCTGCTTGTACTCCAGCATCATGATAAATGTTACCTGCTTGTACTCCAACATCATGATAAATGTTACCTGCTTGTACTCCAGCATCATGATAAATGTTACCTGCTTGTGCTCCAGCATCATGATAAATGTTACCTGCTTGTACTCCAGCATCATGATAAATGTTACCTGCTTGTGCTCCAGCATCATGATAAATGTTACCTGCTTGTACTCCAGCATCATGATAAATGTTACCTGCTTGTACTCCAGCATCATGATAAATGTTACCTGCTTGTACTCCAGCATCATGATAAATGTTACCTGCTTGTACTCCAGCACCATGATAAATGTTACCTGCTTGTACTCCAGCACCATGATAAATGTTACCTGCTTGTGCTCCAGCACCATGAAAAATGTTACCTGCTTGTACTCCAGCACCATGATAAATGTTACCTGCTTGTGCTCCAGCATCATGATAAATGTTACCTGCTTGTGCTCCAGCACCATGATAAATGTTACCTGCTTGTACTCCAGCACCATGATAAATGTTACCTGCTTGTGCTCCAGCATCATGATAAATGTTACCTGCTTGTGCTCCAGCACCATGATAAATGTTACCTGCTTGTGCTCCAGCATCATGATAAATGTTACCTGCTTGTGCTCCAGCATCATGATAAATGTTACCTGCTTGTGCTCCAGCACCATGATAAATGTTACCTGCTTGTGCTCCAGCATCATGATAAATGTTACCTGCTTGTGCTCCAGCATCATGATAAATGTTACCTGCTTGTGCTCCAGCACCATGATAAATGTTACCTGCTTGTGCTCCAGCATCATGATAAATGTTACCTGCTTGTGCTCCAGCATCATGATAAATGTTACCTGCTTGTGCTCCAGCATCATGATAAATGTTACCTGCTTGTGCTCCAGCACCATGATAAATGTTACCTGCTTGTGCTCCAGCATCATGATAAATGTTACCTGCTTGTGCTCCAGCATCATGATAAATGTTACCTGCTTGTGCTCCAGCATCATGATAAATGTTACCTGCTTGTACTCCAGCACCATGATAAATGTTACCTGCTTGTACTCCAGCACCATGATAAATCCTTAAAACAACTTGGATCCATTTGTTCTCATCCAACACACACACCACCTGTTGGATGCTCAAGCCCATCACCTAATTAATAATAATAATAATAATAATTTTTATTTGAACATGATACAAAGAATTACATTTGGTTATTGAGATTACATGAGGTGTACATGCGAAAAGCCCCTAGTATGCAGGGCATTTTGGGCAGACTTAAAATTAACTTAAAACTAGATTGTAAGAATTTTTGTAGATAGTATACAATGAGTAAAGGTGAGTATTTAAGCTATGAAATTTGAACATAGTTTTGTACTTTTGTCTTCATTATAAAATTAATTAAATCAGATTAAACAAATTAAAGCAATAATAATAATAAAATAATAAAAAGTTATGGTTGGTAATTTATAAAATAAGTAAAGTTGCATATCAAAGTTTTAAAGTTTGAATATAAGTTGAACATATCAATTAATTGTAGCAATTTATTGCAGCAATGCAACTAATTGAGTGAGATAACAATTTAAAACAATTAATTGCATTGCAGTTAGTTTACGTGGTCATTATAATATAAGTGTTGTGGGAATAATTAGCTAAGTAAGTACTATTCATAACAGGTTTTACATTCATTCATTCGTTCATTCATACATTACATTGACTTTAAAGTCAGGTTTTACGTTAAGTGATTATTCTACTTTGCTGGGAATGGTTGATATGGAGCAATTATCTTTGGGTGAGAAGGTGGTTTTTTAGCATCGTTTTGAATTGGGGTACAGGTAGGGTTTCTTTGGCAATGACAGGTAATGAATTCCAAATTTTCGTGCCTTTTATGTGCATTGAGTTTTTACATAGTGTTAGGTGGACACGGGAACATCGAGGAGTGATCTGTGTCTAGTGTTATGGTCATGTGTCCTGTTAAAATTAGTAAGGAGAAGTTTGAGTGGTGGGTTAATATCTGCATAGAGTGTTCTATGTATGTAATAGGCACAGTAAAAAGTATGGATGTCTTGTATGGTGAGTAAGTTTAGGTTTTTGAATATTGGTGGAGTATGTTGCCTGGAGTGAGAATTTGTTATCATTCTAACTGCTGCCTTTTGTTGTGTTATTAGTGGTCTGAGATGAGTTATTGATGTAGAGCCCCATGCGCAGATTCCATAGGTGAGGTAGGGGTAAATGAGTGAGTGATATAGGGTAAGGAGAGCTGGTTGTGGAACATAGTACCGTATCTTGGATAGTATTCCCACGGTCTTTGAGACTTTCTTGGAGATTTGTTGTATGTGTGTCTGAAATTTGAGGCCACTGTCAAGATGTATTCCTAAGAATTTTCCCTCTGTGAGTTTTGCGTTAGGGGACCCGTTTATCATTATGTTAAGTGGTGCATTTGCAGCTCTGTTCCCAAACTGGATAAAATTGGTTTTATCAATATTGAGAGTAAGTTTGTTGGTCATCATCCAGGTAGATATTTTCTGCAATTCAGTATTTGCAGTGTTGGCTAGTGTGTCTGGGCTTGGGTGAGAGATAACGTATGTAGTATCATCTGCAAAAAGTATGGGTTTGAGTAGTTGAGATGCATTTGGTAGGTCGTTAATGTAAATGAGAAAGAGTAGTGGGCCAAGAACACTTCCCTGTGGGACCCCTACGGTAATAGTTTGCGCGGTGGAGCTAGCTCCATTTGTGTACACATATTGGTTTCTGTTGGTAAGGTATGATTTTAGGTAGTTTAAGGAGTGTCCTCTTATACCATAGTGCGATAATTTTAAGTGTAACAGATCATGGTCAACTGTATCAAAAGCTTTACGTAAATTAATGAAGATTCCCACTGGGATTTCTTTTTTCTCAAGGGCGGTGTAAATTATTTCTAACATGTGTAACATGATGGTAGGATTGCTGGTGTCTTTTTTCTGTCTCATAAACACGCTGGATAACAGGTATATCTAGCTACTTCTACTTACACTTTAGGTCACACTACACTGGCATACACATGCATATATATACATACACACATCTAGGTTTTTCTTCTTTTCTTAATAGCTCTTGTTCTTTTATTTTCTCTATTGTCCATGGGGAAGGGGAAAAAGAATCTTTCCTCCGTAAGCCATGCGTGTCGTATGAGGCGACTAAGATGCCGGGAGCAATGGGCTAGTAACCCCTTCTCCTGTACAAATCTACTAAAAACGAGAAGAAGAAAAACTTTATAAAATTGGGTTGTTTGAATGTGCGTGGATGTAGTGCGGATGATAAGAAAGAGATGATTGCCGATGTTATGAATGAAAAGAAGTTGGATGTCCTGGCCTAAGCGAAACAAAGCTGAAGGGGTAGGCGAGTTTCAGTGGGGAGAAATAAATGGGATTAAGTCAGGAGTATCTGAGAGAGTTAGAGCTAAGGAAGGGTAGCAATAATGTTGAAGGATCAGTTATGGAAGGAAAAGAGGGAATATAAATGTGTAAATTCAAGGATTATGTGGATTAAAATAAGGGTCGGATGCGAAAAGTGGGTCATAATAAGCGTGTATGCACCTGGAGAAGAGAGGAGTGTAGAGGAGAGAGAGAGATTTTGGGAGATGTTAAGCGAATGTATAGGAACTTTTGAACCAAATGAGAGAGTAATTGTGGTAGGGGACCTAAATGCTAAAGTGGGAGAAACATGCAGAGAGGGTGTAGTAGGTAAGTTTGGGGTGCCAGGTGTAAATGATAATGGGAGCCCTTTGATTGAACTTTGTATAGAAAGGGGTTTAGTTATAGGTAATACATATTTTAAGAAAAAGAGGATAAATAAGTATACAAGATATGATGTAGGGCGTAATGACAGTAGTTTGTTGGACTATGTATTGGTAGATAAAAGACTGTTGAGTAGACTTCAGGATGTACATGTTTATAGAGGGGCTACAGATATATCAGATCACTTTTTAGTTATAGCTACAGTGGGAGTAAAAGGTAGATGGGATACAAGGAAAATAGAATCAGTAAGTAAAAGAGAGGTGAAGGTTTATAAACTAAAAGAGGAGGCAGTTAGGGTAAGATATAAACAACTATTGGAGGATAGATGGGCTAGTGAGAGTGTAGGCAATGGGGTCGAAAATGTATGGGGTAGATTTAAAAATGTAGTGTTAGAGTGTTCAGCAGAAGTTTGTGGTTACAGGCGAGTGGGTGCGGGAGGGAAGAGGAGCGATTGGTGGAATGATGATGTAAAGAGAGTAGTAAGGGAGAAAAAGTTAGCATATGAGAGGTTTTTACAAAGTAGAAGTGATGCAAGGAGGGAAGAGTATATGGAGAGAAAAAGAGAGGTTAAAAGAGTGGTGAAGCAATGTAAAAGAGAGCAGATGAGAGAGTGGGTGAGATGTTATCAGCAAATTTTGTTGAAAATAAGAAAAAGTTTTGGAATGAGATTAATAAGTTGAGGAAGCCTAGAGAACAAATGGATTTGACAGTTAAAAATAGGAGAGGAGAGTTATTAAATGGAGAGTTAGAGGTATCAGGAAGATGGAGAGAATATTTTGAGGATTTGTTAAATGTTGATGAAGACAGGGAAGCTGTGATTTCGTGTGTAGGGCAAGGAGGAATAACATCTTGTAGGAGTGTGGAAGAGCCAGTTGTGGGTGTAGGGAAGTTCGTGAGGCAGTGGGTAGAATGAAAGGGGTAAGGCAGCTGGGATTGATGGGATAAAGATAGAAATGTTAAAAGCAGGTGGGGATATAATTTTGGAGTGGTTGGTGCTATTATTTAATAAATGTATGGAAGAGGGTAAGGTACCTAGGGATTGGCAGAGAGCGTGTATTGTTCCTTTGTATAAAGGCAAAGGGGACAAAAGAGAGTGCAAAAATTATAGGGGAATAAGTCTGTTGAGTGTACCTGGTAAAGTGTATGGTAGAGTTATTATTGAAAGAATTAAGAGTAAAACAGAAAGCAGGATAGCAGATGAACAAGGGGCTTTAGGAAAGGTAGGGGGTGTGTAACCAAGTGTTTACAGTGAAACATATAGGTGAACAGTATTTGGATAAGGGTAAAGATGTTTTTGTGGCATTTATGGATTTGGAAAAGGCGTATGATAGGGTAGATAGGGGGCAATGTGGCAGATGTTGCAGGTGTATGGAATAGGAGGAAGGTTACTGAAAGCAGTGAAGAGTTTTATGAGGATAGTGAGGCTCAGGTTAGAGTGTGTAGGAGGGAAGGGACTATTTCCCAGTAAAAGTGGGCCTTAGACAAGGATGTGTGATGTCACCGTGGTTGTTCAATATATTTATAGATGGGGTTGTAAGAGAAGTGAATGCGAGGGTCTTGGCAAGAGGTGTTGGGCTAAAAGATAAAGAAGCAAATACAAAGTGGGAGTTGTCACAGTTGCTTTTTGCTGATGACACTGTGCTTTTGGGAGATTCTGAAGAGAAGCTGCAGAGGTTGGTGGATGAATTTGGTAGGGGTGTAAAAGAAGAAAATTGAAAGTGAATATAGGAAAGAGTAAGGTGATGAGGATAACAAAAAGAATAGGTGACGAAAGATTGGATATCAGATTGGAGGAGAGAGTATGGAGGAGGTGAATGTATTCAGATATTTGGGAGTGGACATGTCGGCGGATGGGTCTATGAAGGATGAGGTGAATCATAGAATTGATGAGGGGAAAAGGGTGAGTGGAGCACTTCGGAGTCTGTGGAGACAAAGAACCTTGTCCATGGAAGTAAAGAGGGAATGTATGAGAGTATAGTTATACCAACGCTCTTATATGGGTGTGAAGCATGGGTGATGAATGTTGCAACGAGGAGAAGGCTGCAGGCAGTGGAGATGTCATGTCTGAGGTCAATGTGTGGTGTGAATATAATGCAGAGAATTCGGAGTTTGGAAATTAGGAGGAGGTGCGGGATTACCAAAACGATTGTCCAGAGAGCTGAGGAGGGGTTGTTGAGGTGGTTTGGACATGTAGAGAGAATGGAACGAGACAGAGTGACTTCGAGAGTGTATAAATCTGTAGTGGAGGGAAAGGCGGGGTAGGGTCGGCCTAGGAAAGGTTGGAGGGAGGGGTAAAGGAAGTTTTGTGTGCGAGGGCTTGGATTTCCAGCAAGCATGTGTGAGCGTATTTGATAGGAGTGAATGGAGGCATATGGTTTTAATACTTGACGTGCTGTTGGAGTGTGAGCAAAGTAACATTTATGAAGAGGATTCAGGAAACCGGCAGGCCGGACTTGAGTTCTGGAGATGGGAAGTACAGTGCCGGCACTCTGAAGGAGGGTTAAATGTTGCAGTTTTATAACTGTAGTGTAAAGCACCCTTCTGGCAAGACAGTGATGGAGTGAATGATGATGAAAGTTTTCTTTTCGGGCCACCCTGCCTTGGTGGGAATCGGCCGATGTGTTAATAAAAAAAAATATATATATATATATGTCGTGCCGATTAGGTAAAACTTGCGATTTTGGCTTAAATAACAACGCTCACCTTGCCATATAAGACAAGTGAAAATTTATGTATGCAATAATTTCGCCAAAATCATTCTGAACATAACGAAATAAATATATTTCATTGTGTTTGTTTATTATTAAATTAATTTAACGTATCTAAAATATATTTAGTTGGTTTAGGCTAAATTAAATTGCGCTTGTTGTAATAAGGTTAGGTAGGTTTTCAAAGTTTCTCTTGGTACAAAATTATAAATTTTTACATTAACATAAATGAGAAAAAAAATATCTTTAAACGTATAAGAGAATTTTTTAGAAAGGACTTAATTTTAAATGAGTTCTTGCTAATTGGCCAGTTTTACCTAATCGGCACGACATATATATATGGACCTACTTGATGCAACTTGCTCTGCTTTTAGAAAACCAATTGTATATATATGCAAGACAACCACTATGAAAAATAAAGGAATTCAAGCGCTTTCGTGACTACTCACATTATCAAGGAACTATAAAAGAAATATGACAAGAAGGCTTATAAAGGGGCAAGACTACACCTCATAGTCACATCATACTAACAAAGTCACGAATGCGCTTGGAATTCCTCTATTTTGTCATAGTGGTTGTCTTGCATATTTTGATATCACCTGTTTACTGTGATCTTTTTTTGCCAATTGTATATATATGCAAGACAACCACTATGAAAAAATAAAGGAATTCCAAGCGCTTTCGTGACTACTCACATTATCAAGGAACTATAAAAGGAAATATGACAAGAAGGCTTATAAAGGGGCAAGACTACACCTCATAGTCACATCATACTAACAAAGTCACGAATGCGCTTGGAATTCCTCTATTTTGTCATAGTGGTTGTCTTGCATATTTGATATCACCTGTTTACTGTGATCTTTTTGCATATATATATATATATATATATATATATATATATATATATATATATATATATATATATATGCAAAAGATCACAGTAAACAGGTGATATCAAAATATGCAAGACAACCACTATGACAAAATAGAGGAATTCCAATCGCATTCGTGACTTTGTTAGTATGATGTGACTATGATGTGTAGTCTTGCCCCTTTATAAGCCTTCTTGTCATATTTCCTTTTATAGTTCCTTGATAATGTGAGTAGTCACGAAAGCGCTTGGAATTCCTTTATTTTTTCATAGTGGTTGTCTTGCATATATATACAATTGGTTTTCTAAAAGCAGAGCAAGTTGCATCAAGTAGGTCCATATATATATGTCGTGCCGATTAGGTAAAACTGGCCAATTAGCAAGAACTCATTTAAAATTAAGTCATTTCTAAAAATTCTCTTATACGTTTAAAGATATTATATATATATATATATATATATATATATATATATATATATATATATATATATATATATATATATATATATATATATATATATATATATATATATATATGTCGTGCCGATTAGGTAAAACTGGTCAATTAGCAAGAACTAATCTAAAATTAAGTACTTTCTAAAATTTTCTCTTATACGTTTAAAGATATATTTTTTTCATTTATGTTAATGTAAGAATTTATAATTTTGTACCAAGAGAAACTTTGAAAACCTACCTAACCTCATTATAACAATCGCAATTTAATTTAGCTTAACCCAACTAAATATATTTTAGATACGTTAACATTAATTTAATAATAAACAAATACAATGATATATATTTTTTTCGTTATGTTCACAATGATTTTGGCGAAATTATTGCATACACAAATTTTCACTTGTCTTATATGGCAAGGTGAGCGTTGCTATTTAAGCTAAAATCGCAAGTTTTACCTAATCGGCACGACATATATATATATATATATATATATATATATATATATATATATATATATATATATATATATATATATATATTATATTATATATATATATATATATATATATATATATATATATATATATATAATATATATATATATATATATATATATATATATATATATATATATATATATATATATATATATATATATATATATATATATATATATATATATATATATATAAATATGTCGTGCCGATTAGGTAAAACTGGTCAATTAGCAAGAACTCATCTAAAATTAAGTCCTTTCTAAACTTTTCTCTTATACGTATAAAGATATATTTTTTCATTTATGTTAATGTAAGAATTTATAATTTTGTACCAAGAGAAACTTTGAAAACCTACCTAACCTTATTACAACAAGCGCAATTTAATTTAGCCTAACCCAACTAAATATATTTTAGATACGTTAACATTAATTTAATAATAAACAAACACAATGAAATATATTTTTTCGTTATGTTCAGAATGATTTTGGCGAAATTATTGCATACACAAATTTTCACTTGTCTTATATGGCAAGGTGAGCGTTGCTATTTAAGCCAAAATCGAAGTTTTACCTAATCGGCACGACATATATATATATATATATATATATATATATATATATATATATATATATATATATATATATATATATATATATATATATATATATATATATATATATATGTCGTGCCGATTAGGTAAAACTGGTCAATTAGCAAGAACTCATCTAAAATTAAGTCCTTTCTCAAATTTTCTCTTATACGTTTAAAGATAAATTTTTTTCATTTATGTTAATGTAAGAATTTATAATTTTGTACCAAGAGAAACTTTGAAAACCTACCTAACCTTATTACAACAAGCGCAATTTAATTTAGCCTAACCCAACTAAATATATTTTAGATACGTTAACATTAATTTAATAATAAACAAACACAATGAAATATATTTTTTTCGTTATGTTCAGAATTATTTTGGCGAAATTATTGTATACACAAATTTTCACTTGTCTTATATGGCAAGGTGAGCGTTGCTATTTAAGCCAAAATCGCAAGTTTTACCTAATCGGCACGACATATATATATATGTCGTGCCGATTAGGTAAAACTGGTCAATTAGCAAGAACTCATTTAAAATTAAGTCCTTTCTAAAATTTTCTCTTATACGTTTAAAGATATATTTTTTTCATTTATGTTAATGTAAAAATTTATAATTTTGTACCAAAAGAAACTTAGAGAACTTACCTAACCTTATTATAAAAAACGCAATTTAATTTAGCTTAACGCAACTAAATATATTTTAGATACGTTTACAATAATATAATAATAAACAAACACAATGAAATATGTTATTTTCGTTAGGTTCAGAATGATTTTTGCGAAATTATAGCATACACAAATTTTCGCTTGTTTTATATGGCAAGAAGAGCGTTGCTATTTAAGCCAAAATCGCAAGTTTTACCTAATCGGCTAATTTTTAAGAAGAAAAATTGCATCATCATTCTCTCAACGATATATATATATATATATATATATATATATATATATATATATATATATATATATATATATATATATATATATATATATATATATATATATATATATATATATATATATATATATATATATATTATTAGCTCTTGTTCCTTTTATTTTCTCTATTGTCCATGGGGAAGTGGAAAGAATCTTTCCTCCGTAAGCCATGCGTGTCGTATGAGGCGACTAAGATGCCGGGAGCAATGGGCTAGTAACCCCTTCTCCTGTACAAATCTACTAAAAACGAGAAGAAGAAAAACTTTATAAAATTGGGTTGTCTGAATGTGCGTGGATGTAGTGCGGATGATAAGAAAGAGATGATTGCCGATGTTATGAATGAAAAGAAGTTGGATGTCCTGGCCCTAAGCGAAACAAAGCTGAAGGGGTAGGCGAGTTTCAGTGGGGAGAAATAAATGGGATTAAGTCAGGAGTATCTGAGAGAGTTAGAGCTAAGGAAGGGGTAGCAATAATGTTGAAGGATCAGTTATGGAAGGAAAAGAGGGAATATAAATGTGTAAATTCAAGGATTATGTGGATTAAAATAAGGGTCGGATGCGAAAAGTGGGTCATAATAAGCGTGTATGCACCTGGAGAAGAGAGGAGTGTAGAGGAGGAGAGAGATTTTGGGAGATGTTAAGCGAATGTATAGGAACTTTTGAACCAAATGAGAGAGTAATTGTGGTAGGGGACCTAAATGCTAAAGTGGGAGAAACATGCAGAGAGGGTGTAGTAGGTAAATTTGGGGTGCCAGGTGTAAATGATAATGGGAGCCCTTTGATTGAACTTTGTATAGAAAGGGGTTTAGTTATAGGTAATACATATTTTAAGAAAAAGAGGATAAATAAGTATACAAGATATGATGTAGGGCGTAATGACAGTAGTTTGTTGGACTATGTATTGATAGATAAAAGACTGTTGAGTAGACTTCAGGATGTACATGTTTATAGAGGGGCTATAGATATATCAGATCACTTTTTAGTTATAGCTACGGTGGAGTAAAAGGTAGATGGGATACAAGGAAAATAGAATCAGTAAGTAAAAGAGAGGTGAAGGTTTATAAACTAAAAGAGGAGGCAGTTAGGGTAAGATATAAACAACTATTGGAGGATAGATGGGCTAGTGAGAGTGTAGGCAATGGGGTCGAAAATGTATGGGGTAGATTTAAAAATGTAGTGTTAGAGTGTTCAGCAGAAGTTTGTGGTTACAGGCGAGTGGGTGCGGAGGGAAGAGGAGCGATTGGTGGAATGATGATGTAAAGAGAGTAGTAAGGAGAAAAAGTTAGCATATGAGAGGTTTTTACAAAGTAGAAGTGATGCAAGGAGGGAAGAGTATATGGAGAGAAAAGAGAGGTTAAAAGAGTGGTGAAGCAATGTAAAAAGAGAGCAGATGAGAGAGTGGGTGAGATGTTATCAGCAAATTTTGTTGAAAATAAGAAAAAGTTTTGGAATGAGATTAATAAGTTGAGGAAGCCTAGAGAACAAATGGATTTGACAGTTAAAAATAGGAGAGGAGAGTTATTAAATGGAGAGTTAGAGGTATCGGAAGATGGAGAGAATATTTTGAGGATTTGTTAAATGTTGATGAAGACAGGAAAGCTGTGATTTCGTGTGTAGGGCAAGGAGGAATAACATCTTGTAGGAGTGTGGAAGAGCCAGTTGTGGGTGTAGGGAAGTTCGTGAGGCAGTGGGTAGAATGAAAGGGGTAAGGCAGCTGGGATTGATGGGATAAAGATAGAAATGTTAAAAGCAGGTGGGGATATAATTTTGGAGTGGTTGGTGCTATTATTTAATAAATGTATGGAAGAGGGTAATGTACCTAGGGATTGGCAGAGAGCGTGTATTGTTCCTTTGTATAAAGGCAAAGGGGACAAAAGAGAGTGCAAAAATTATAGGGGAATAAGTCTGTTGAGTGTACCTGGTAAAGTGTATGGTAGAGTTATTATTGAAAGAATTAAGAGTAAAACAGAAAGCAGGATAGCAGATGAACAAGGGGGCTTTAGGAAAGGTAGGGGTGTGTAGACCAAGTGTTTACAGTGAAACATATATGTGAACAGTATTTGGATAAGGGTAAAGAGGTTTTTGTGGCATTTATGGATTTGGAAAAGGCGTATGATAGGGTAGATAGGGGGCAATGTGGCAGATGTTGCAGGTGTATGGAATAGGAGGAAGGTTACTGAAAGCAGTGAAGAGTTTTTATGAGGATAGTGAGGCTCAGGTTAGAGTGTGTAGGAGGGAAGGGACTATTTCCCAGTAAAAGTGGGCCTTAGACAAGGATGTGTGATGTCACCGTGGTTGTTCAATATATTTATAGATGGGGTTGTAAGAGAAGTGAATGCGAGGGTCTTGGCAAGAAGTGTTGGGCTAAAAGATAAAGAAGCAAATACAAAGTGGGAGTTGTCACAGTTGCTTTTTGCTGATGACACTGTGCTTTTGGGAGATTCTGAAGAGAAGCTGCAGAGGTTGGTGGATGAATTTGGTAGGGTGTGTAAAAGAAGAAAATTGAAAGTGAATATAGGAAAGAGTAAGGTGATGAGGATAACAAAAAGAATAGGTGACGAAAGATTGGATATCAGATTGGAGGGAGAGAGTATGGAGGAGGTGAATGTATTCAGATATTTGGGAGTGGACATGTCGGCGGATGGGTCTATGAAGGATGAGGTGAATCATAGAATTGATGAGGGGAAAAGGGTGAGTGGAGCACTTCGGAGTCTGTGGAGACAAAGAACCTTGTCCATGGAAGTAAAGAGGGAATGTATGAGAGTATAGTTATACCAACGCTCTTATATGGGTGTGAAGCATGGGTGATGAATGTTGCAACGAGGAGAAGGCTGGAGGCAGTGGAGATGTCATGTCTGAGGTCAATGTGTGGTGTGAATATAATGCAGAGAATTCGGAGTTTGGAAATTAGGAGGAGGTGCGGGATTACCAAAACGATTGTCCAGAGAGCTGAGGAGGGGTTGTTGAGGTGGTTTGGACATGTAGAGAGAATGGAACGAGACAGAGTGACTTCGAGAGTGTATAAATCTGTAGTGGAGGGAAGGCGGGGTAGGGGTCGGCCTAGGAAAGGTTGGAGGGAGGGGGTAAAGGAAGTTTTGTGTGCGAGGGGCTTGGATTTCCAGCAAGCATGTGTGAGCGTATTTGATAGGAGTGAATGGAGGCATATGGTTTTTAATACTTGACGTGCTGTTGGAGTGTGAGCAAAGTAACATTTATGAAGGGATTCAGGGAAACCGGCAGGCCGGACTTGAGTTCTGGAGATGGGAAGTACAGTGCCGGCACTCTGAAGGAGGGGTGTAAATGTTGCAGTTTTATAACTGTAGTGTAAAGCACCCTTCTGGCAAGACAGGGATGGAGTGAATGATGATGAAAGTTTTTCTTTTTCGGGCCACCCTGCCTTGGTGGGAATCGGCCGATGTGTTAATAAAAAAAAAATATATATATATATATATATATATGTCGTGCCGATTAGGTAAAACTTGCGATTTTGGCTTAAATAACAACGCTCACCTTGCCATATAAGACAAGTGAAAATTTATGTATGCAATAATTTCGCCAAAATCATTCTGAACATAACGAAAAAAATATATTTCATTGTGTTTGTTTATTATTAAATTAATTTAACGTATCTAAAATATATTTAGTTGGGTTAGGCTAAATTAAATTGCGCTTGTTGTAATAAGGTTAGGTAGGTTTTCAAAGTTTCTCTTGGTACAAAATTATAAATTTTTACATTAATATAAATGAAAAAAAAATATCTTTAAACGTATAAGAGAATTTTTTAGAAATGACTTAATTTTAAATGAGTTCTTGCTAATTGGCCAGTTTTACCTAATCGGCACGACATATATATATGGACCTACTTGATGCAACTTGCTCTGCTTTTAGAAAACCAATTGTATATATATGCAAGACAACCACTATGAAAAAATAAAGGAATTCCAAGCGCTTTCGTGACTACTCACATTATCAAGGAACTATAAAAGGAAACGTGAGAAGAAGGCTTATAAAGAGGCAGAATACACCTCAGTCACATCACACTAACAAAGACAACACCTCACAGTAGCGTAACATCTCACGACTCTGTGAAGAGGAACATAAGAAAGGACCTGAAACTCTTCCCAAGAATTAAGATTAGTCCAATTTATCATTAAATTCTTCCCAAATTTTATTAATTATAAATGAATCCAATTTATATAAACCAAAAGAAATATTCATATTATTTTCAAAACTGCTTTTAATGAAACATGATTCTATTATATTCCTCTCAACCATGGACTTGCTTGATACAACTTTCTCAGCATTTTGAAAATCAATTGGATGGTTAAAGTCTCTCACATGAATAAATAGAGCATTAGAATCTTGTCCGGTTATAATGCTATATTTATGTTGTTTTAATCTTAGTTCAAGACTTTTACCAGTTTGACCATAATAAACTTTATCGCATATTTTACAGGGAATCTTATAGACACATCCGTCAGCATTTTGGGGGGAATTTTTTATCAAAAGTCTTTTTACTATATCAATATTTTTAAATACAACTTTGATATTAAAATTCTTAAGAAAAGAAGGCATATCAACCAAGTTTTCATGGTAAGGGAGAACCAACATATTTTTGGTTGAATAAGGTTGGTTGTCCCTTTTTGGATTGTAAAAAGTATTTCTAGCTATTTTAAAAGATCTATCAATTATGTTTCTTGGGTATTTTAAATCATTAGCTATTTCATAAATTTTAGAGATTTCTTCATCTATGAACTCTGGACTACAAATGCGTAAAGCTCTCAAAAACATAGAAGAGAAAACCGACACTTTAACTCTATCTTGATGTGAAGAGTAATAGTTTACATAGGAACAATTATTTGTAGGTTTTCTGTAAATTTTAAATTTAAAATCAATGTTACCCTTAATAATAAAAACATCTAGGAAAGGCAATGAGTTATTTACTTCAAATTCAACAGTAAAATTTATAGAATGAGCTAAGCTATTTAATTTAACAAGGAAATGGTTTATGTCTACATTCTTAGGCATAAGACACAAAATGTCATCAACATATCTATACCACTTAGCTCTATTGGGAAGGTTTGTGTTAAGCAATCTTGTTTCGAAAAATTCCATATATAAATTACTAAGAACAGGTGAAAGAGGATTTCCCATTGCCATACCAAACTTCTGAGTGTAAAACTCATCATTAAATACAAATTTTGCATCAACAATACAAAGTTTAATAAGTTTAATGATAGTAGGAACTGGCAATGGTAAATCGTAATTAACCAGTTCTTCAGATAAGAACTTTAGTAAATCATCAACTGGAACTTTTGTAAACAAGGAGGTAACATCAAAACTAACCATATTGAAATCATTTAAATCAGTCAAGGTGCTTAATTTATCAACTAAATCTAAGTTGTTTTTAACATTAAAATTTGAAAATTTTCCAACAATTGGGCTCAAAATATCAACAAGCCATTTAGAAAGTTTATAAGAAACTGAACCTATGGAGCTAATAATTGGTCTAACAGGATTACCAGGTTTGTGTGTTTTAATTAATCCATACATATAAGGTAAAGATAGATTAGTGGAAGTATATATATATATATATATATATATATATATATATATATATATATATATGTCGTGCCGATTAGGTAAAACTGGTCAATTAGCAAGAACTCAGCTAAAATTAAGTCCTTTCTAAAATTTTCTCTTATACGTTTAAAGATATATTTTTTTCATTTATGTTATTGTAAGAATTTATAATTTTGTACCAAGAGAAACTTTGAAAACCTACCTAACCTTATTACAACAAGCCCAATTTAATTTAGCCTAACCCAACTAAATATATTTTAGATACGTTAACATTAATTTAATAATAAACAAACACAATTAAATATATTTTTTTCGTTATGTTCAGAATGATTTTGGCGAAATTATTGCATACACAAATTTTCACTTGTCTTATATGGCAAGGTGAGCGTTGCTATTTAAGCCAAAATCGCAAGTTTTACCTAATCGGCACGACATATATATATATATATATATATATATATATATATATATATATATATATATATATATATATATATATATATATATATATATATTTGCATCCCAAATATTTAGTTGGGTTAGGCTAAATTAAATTGTGCTTGTTGTAATAAGGTTAGGTAGGTTTTCAAAGTTTCTCTTGGTACAAAATTATAAATTCTTACACTAACATAAATGAAAAAATATATATTTAAACATAAAGAGAAAATTTTAGAAAGGACTTATTTTTAGATGAGTTCTTGCTAATTGACCAGTTTTACCTAATCGGCGACTATATATATATATATATATATATATATATATATATATATATATATATATATATATATATATATATATTAATAAAGCATTTATATGTAAATATATATATATATATATATATATATATATATATATATATATATATATATATATATATATATATATATATATATATATATATATATATATATATATAGTTAAAACTTGCCCTTTTGGCTTAAATATGAACGCTCATCTTTGTTTAAATTAATTTAAGCTTATCTAAAATATATTTAGTTGGATTAGGCTAAATTAAATTGCCTAGTTTCTCAAATTAGCAAGAAACTGTTAAATGAAGATCAGTAATAGGCATATAAGGGCTAGATTACACCTCGCGGTCAACATACAACATCTCGCCCGTCCCATTGTGAAGATCCTGGTAAGATGGTGAAAGATCTGTCAAACATACCTAAGTTTTATGATTTTAACTTTTCGAACATATCTTCTCAAATTTAATTAATTATAAATAAATAGAATTTATATAATCCTAAGTCAATATTCACATTAATTTCAAAGCTAATTTTTAAGAAGAAAAATTGCATCATCATTCTCTCAACCATGGACCTACTTGATGCAAGTTTCTCTGCTTTTAGAAAATCAATTGTGGTTAAAATCTCTCACATGAATAAACAGAGCATTAGACACTTGTCCAATTCGAAAGATTTATTTAAGCTTTTTTAATCTTAGTTCAAGGAATTTCCCAGTTTCATTGTAATAAACTTTATCACATTCTTTTCAAGGAATATTGTATACACAGCCTTGAGCATTTATGAGGGAATTTTTAATCAAAGTTTTTTTTTAGTGAATCAGTATTTTTAAATACAACTTTTATTTTAAAATTCTTACGTAGAGAAGGTATATCATGGTAGGGGAGAACTAAAATATTCCTGATTGAATTAGTCTTTTTTGAATTTTAAAAAGTATTTCCAGCAATTTTAAGTTTTATAAATTAAGTGGTAAGATTTCTTCATCTATGAACTCTGGGATGCAAATAAACAAAGAACTAAAACACACTGATGACAATTCAGAAAGTTTAACTCTGTCACGTGGAGAATAATAGTACACATAAGAACAATTATTTATTGTTTTTATGAATATTTTAACTTTAAAATAATGGTTTACCCTAATAATTAATACATATAGAAAAGACAATGAGTTATTTTGGTTCAGATTCAACAGTAAAATTTATGCAATGAGTTACATCATTTAATTCAATAAGAAAATGGTTTATATCTATATCCTTACCTATATCTATATCAGACCTCGCCGGGGGGTCAACGCCCCCGCGGCCAGGTCTGAGAAAAGGCCTCATGGTGGATCAGGGTCTGATCAACCAGGCTGTTACTGTCGGCCGCACGCAAACTGACGTACGAACCACAGCCCGGTTGGTCAGGTACTGACTTTAGGTGCCTGTCCAGTGCCTTCTTGAAGACAGCAAGGGGTCTATTGGTAATCCCCCTAATGTATGCTGGGAGGCAGTTGAACAGTCTTGGGCCCCGGACACTTATGGTGTTGTCTCTCAGTGTGCTCGTGGCGCCCCTGCTTTTCATCGTGGGAATGTTGCATCTCCTGCCGAGTATTTTGCTTTCATATGGAGTGATTTTCGTGTGCAGGTTTGGTACTAATCCCTCCAAGACCTTCCAAGTGTATATTATCATGAATCTCTCTCGCCTGCGTTCCAGGGAATACAGATCAAGTACCTTCAACCGTTCCAAGTAATTTAGGTGCGTTATCGTACTTATGTGTGCTGTGGAAGTTCTTTGTACACTCTCCAAGTCAGATCAACAAAGGATTTTTGCAATAGATAATTGAGTTCTCTGCAATAGATCATTGGATACTTTGCATAAGATCACTGGAAACATAGATTTCTAGAAGTTTAGGCAATATATCAATGAATGATCTTTGCAATAGATAACGTGAGGCTCGTTATAATAGGTCGCTTAAAGCTCTCTGCAATAAATAGCCGGAGGTTCTCTGTAGAATATAAATAGAGGCTCTTTGTAACTGATCTAGATTGACTCTACAGTACATCATTGAGAACTCCCTGCTGGAGTATCACTGCAATGCATAAATTAAGGCTCTCTGCATTAAATCGCTACATGATCTCTGCAACAGATCACTTGGGGCTAGCTGCCATAGATAACTGGATCGTTGGAGGCTCTCTGCAGTAGACTGCTAGAAGTACTTTGCAATCACAAGAGGCACTCTGAAATAGAACACTGCATGCTCTCATCAGTAGAACAATGAAGGCTTTGTAATAAACCTTCTGGCGCCACTGTGCAATAGTCACTGATGTGAGTCCGCTGCAGAACACTGTAGACTCTGTGCAATACATCATTAAATGTATTCTGCGATAGATCACTAGAGGCCCTTAGCAACAGATCCCTGGTGGGTATGCAACTGATGAAAAGAGGTTCTGTTCAAATAAACACTGGAGGCTCTCTGCAATAGTTCACGGGAGGTTACGCAATAGATTACTAGTAGAAGCACTATGCAATATATCGCTCAACGCTGTCTGGAATTAATAACTGGAGGCTCTTTGGAATAGATCATTAGAGGTCCTCTGTAATAGATCATTGGAAGCTCACTGCAAATAGATCGCTGGAAGGCCTCAGCAACAGGTCTTTGGAAGTACTCTGTCATAGCTGTCAGGAGGCTCTCTGCAAAAGGAAAATACAGGAGGGTCTCTCCAAGATACCACTAGAGGCACTCTGCATTAAATAACTGGAAGTTCTATCCAACAAACCACTGCAAACTGTTTACAATAGATCACTGAAGACTTGGATAAAGATCATTGGAGAACATCTGCAATATATCACAGGATCAACGTAGGATATCATCAATAGATCGTTGAAGTCTCTCAGCAATAAGTCGCTCTAGGCTCCTTACTCTATATAAATTGCAGCTTTATATTTGATCAGTTTAGTCTCTTTGCAGTAGATCACTGGATGATAACTGCTAAACTTCTCGGGATCACTGAAGGGTTTCAGCAATACATCACTGGATGTACTCTGCAATAGTAATAATGGTAAATTTACCATTATTAGGTAATAGGACACAGATGCAGCTATGTTGACGTTTCCCTGTGGCAACGTTTCGTTCTCCAGGAGCTTTGTCAAGTGTTTCATTTCGGCTTGACAAAGCTCCTGGAGAGCGAAACGTTGAAACAATAAAATGTCACATTTTTCGCATCTTTGTCCTTTTACTTAACACTGCAATACTTCACTCTAGACTCTGAGCAGTAGATCTCTGGAAGCTCTTCATTATACAACAGTGGTGGTTCTATGCAACATATCACTAGAGGCTTTCAGATACTGATTCCGTTAGCAATAGATCACCAGTGAATGTGTACAATAGACCAACAGAGTATCTAAATTAGATCACTAGCGGCTCTCTGCAAACGATCACTAGATGTTGGTCTCTGGAATAGATCTCCTTAACCTGTCCTGGAGACTTAGATATAGATAACTTTTGGCTCTCTTCAGTAGTACGCTGAATTATCTATGCACTAGATTTTTGGAAGTTCTGTTCAACAGATAACAAGAGGCCCTCTTCAGATGATTTATGAAGAGGTTCTTTGCAATAGATCACAATAACCTCTCTGCCGTATATTGCTGTATCATTGGAGGCTCTTTGAAATAGTATGTTATTTCCTAGTTATCTAAAACAAATAACTGGAAGCTCTCTGCAATAGATCGTTTGATCACAAGAGGTTCTGCAATAATTTGCCTGAGACGCTCTGTACTAGATCATTTGAGACTCTCAACAATTAATTAGCGGATACTTTCACTATCAGGTCACTGGAGGCTCTCTATAACTGATAACTGGAGGCTATCAGCAATAAAACACTGGAGGTTCTGTGTAGTAGATCGTTGGACCACTACGACAAGGTCCTGGATGCTCTAGAAGACAAACAGAATGCAGATGTTATATACACAGACTTTGCAAAAGTCTTTGACAAGTGTGACCATGGTGTAATAGCACACAAAATGCGTGATAAAGGAATAACAGGAAAAGTTGGTAGATGGATCAATAATTTCCTAACAAATAGAGCACAAAGAGTAGTAGTTAACAGAGTAAAGTCTGAGGCGGCTACGGTGGAAAGCTCTGTTCCACAAGGCACAGTACTCGCTTTTATCTTGTTCCTCATCCTCATATCAGACATAGACAGGGATATAAACCACAGTGCCGTGTCTTCCTTTGCAGATGACACCCGAATCTGTATGACAGTGTCCACCGTTGAAGACACTGCAAGACTCCAAGCAGACATCCACCAAATCTTTAAATGGGCTGCAGAAAACAATATGAAGTTCAATGATGAGAAATTTCAATTACTCCGATATGGAAAACGTGAGGAAATTAAAATTTCATCGGGATATAAAACAAATTCAAACCACCCAATAGAGCGAAAAACTAATGTCAAAGTCCTGGGAGTGATCATGTCAGAGGATCTCACCTTCAAGGACCATAACACCGTAGCAATCGCATCTGCTAGAAAAATGACAGGATGGATAATGAGAACCTTCAAAACCAGGGATGCCAAGCCCATGATGACACTCTTCAGGGCGCTTGTTCTATCTAGGCTGGAATATTGCTGCACACTAACTGCATCTTTCAAGTCAGGTGAAATTGCTGACCTAGAAAATGTGCAGAGAACCTTCACGGAACGCATAATTACTATAAACCACCTCAGTTACTGGGAACGCTTGAAGTTCCTAAACCTGTACTCCCTAGAACGCAGGAGGAAGAGATACATTATTATATACACTTAAAAAATCCTAGAGGGACTAGTACCAAACTTGAATACGAAAGCAAAAGACTTGGCAGACGATGCAACATCCCCCCAAAGAAAAGCAGAGGTGCCACTAGCACGTTAAGAGACAACACAGTAAGTGTCAGGGGCCCAAGACTGTTCAACTGCCTCCCAGCATACATAAGGGGGATTACCAGTAGACCCCTGGCTGTCATCAAGCAGGCACTGGACAGGCACCTAAAGTCGGTACCTGGGCAGCCAGGCTGTGGTTCGTACGTTGGACTGCGTGCGGCCAGTAGTAACAGCCTGGTTGATCAGACCCTGATCCACCTTGAGGCCTGGTCACAGACCGAGCCGAGGGGGCGTTGACCCCCGGAACTCTCTCCAGGTTAACTCCAGGTAAACTCTGTAATAGATCACTGGAAGAACTTGGCAAAAATTCATTGGAGGCTCAATGCAAAAATTCACTATATACCCTCAGCAATACATTACTGGAAGATCTGTATAACGTCCTTGGAAGCTTATTTTAATGGAAAGCTAGAAGCTCTCTGCATATTATTACTGGAGGATTTTCGCAAAGGATCAACAGAGGTTCTCTGTACTGGATTGGTGGAGGATATCCCGGAACGAGCTCTGCAATTTAGCAATGGAGTCTCTCTTCAATAGATCGTTGAAGGTTCTCTGCAAAACATTACTGCAGGCTCTCTGCAGTACATCAGTAGAAGTCCTCTTCAAGAGACAAGATATATTTCAGTAGCTACACTATCCAAGAAAAGTATCCCCAGTATTGCATAATCCCAGATCCGGAACGCCAGTGCACGCGAAAATATTGCAGTGCGTGATAACTTTATAATGATTAGAAAAATATTTGAAACAAATCAAGTCTGGTACTCATAAATTATCACGACTACCTCATTTTTTCTCATTAAAAATATCAAATTAGAACATACGCAACTTTGAGAAAATTCAAACCTCTCACTGAGAAACAACAGCGATGACGGTAAACTGAAAAGGTAAAAAAAATCTTAAAATACAATAGCACTAACAGCTGTATCAAGCTGTTAGTGTTGAACAGTGAAGACAGTTTAATAAAGCATTCAGAAATGATTGCATTAAAATAAGTTTGTATATAACGTTATATAGAAAGATTAATTAAACAGATGTAAGGTAGAATTAGCCGAGGATGAGCCAGTGAAGTCTAACGCTGTGAAATATTTCTGATAAGAATGGACACTGTTCAGTTATTTCACCGAAACAAATTTGATTAGTAAAACTGGCATATTAATATTGATACAACCTTAAAATAAGGCAAAGTCTATGTTGAAATAAAACATTCTAGCGTGCACTAAAACCAAATATATGTGCACCTTCACACGATAAAGACAGACATTTTTTCATTAATTTCATTAGGTGAATTAGCCACTGAAGATTTATGTTGTTCACAAAAGTTTTTGTATTTTAATGAAGGGAAAATGCTTAATCAGTTGTGGTATTACAGCGCTTATGGAAAGTAATGCATTCAAATTATATTAAAGCAATGGGATAATTTCAGTTTCTTGGATCAAGAGCCCCTCACCAGCGTGTGGACCACGTAACGCATTAACGTAAAATAATACTGTGAGGTAAAAGGGCAAATGTGTAACTAATGTGACAATTTATTGTGGCAAAATTTTGCACTCCAGGAGCCAAGTCAAGTCGTAACTGCTTGACAAAGCTTGACAAAGGTTGACAAAGGTTGATAAAGCTTGACAAAGCTTGACAAAGCTTGACAAAGCTTGACAAACTTTGACAAAGCTCCTGGTGAGCGAAACGTTGCCACAATAAAATGTCACATTAGTTGCACTTGTGTCCTTTTACCTAACATATTTTCAGCAATTCTACTTTTATTACTAAATAAATAACACATTAATTCGAGTTTAAAATAGGAAAATGCTATATACAAACTCCATTAACAACAACAACCATCTTCTGTGAAGGATAAATCAGTGTTGAAATGTTTAATTTACTCAATAGTGGTTTTCTCCAGTTATCACAAAGAAATAAAATCTGGGAATTACCTACGTGGCATTGTCCCCAGGACACTTAAACATGCAAATGTTAATGTGAATATCCCCCTAAACATAGTACACTCAACGCTGGAAATAAGAAGCCCATCGTATAAGGCGTTCTAGAATAATTTAGAAAAAAAATGGATAAATAAATATCCCGAAATTTGGAAAGTCTATCCTTATTATAATTAAAAACGTCCTAAAAATCAAATGATTTTCGATTTTCTTTCCTCGTATGTATTCTGTTGATTTTTTTTTATTTTGATTTTAATTAACAAAATCAGATTTGATCAAATTGGTAAAAAATAAATTGCAAATTGATATCCACATAGCCCAAATTCAACACAAAAATACTTTCCGTTAAGATGCATCAATGTTTGGGGTTTGAAGCTGATCAGAAGAAGTATTCTCTAGCTATTACACTTGAAAACAAAAAATATTGACAAATTAAAATTTACACAGCTGAGAGTGAGTGCCAGTCTTGTGTTTCACAAAGACCACAACTGTGAAAGCTTCAACACGATCAGAAAATATATTCTCCAGTAACTGTTCATATTCAAACGATTCCAAGTTCTCTTTTTTTTAACAATGTCGGTTAAATTTCAGATTTATACCTAGTCTGACTATATATGTGGGGTGTCATCCGTCTTACAGAATACATAATCATTAATATTTTGAAGCCGATCAGAAGAAGTGTACTTTAGTTCGTGAACACAAATATCAATATTTATTCAATAAAACTGCAAAACTGCATGCAAATATTTAGCGAATCATATGAACCATTATTCTGTTGTTTTACGACATCACGAAATTTGAATGAACGCAAACAAAACATAATGGGTACCATCCTGCCATGAGATGCATCAGCCGTTCAGAAAAGGTAACCTGAAATTTAACGTGACTTTACGGGAATAAACATGTCATATTATTATACACTTAAAATGGTCAAATCTGCACCTTCACGCTTGAATTTTACTCTTGCAGGTTGTCGTATTACGGAGCATCTTTATTCAAACATCCTAAGCTTCCCCACTGAAGATTTTGTAAGTAATCCTAGTCATTCCAGGATTCTGGGATAGGTTGATCAACGTTGGTCATAGGTCACCTTCATATGCCAGTTCTTCCCAGCATTTGATCCTAATGACCCTACATAAGTTTTGAAATTTTGAAGTCAATTGAATTAAGCCTTCTCGAGTATAAGCAAATTATAAATAAAAAGATGGAAGAAGAAGAAAAAAAATTCCGGCAAATTATTAAAAATCCCTTTTCGAGAATCTATAATTATAGCTGGATCTCGGCAATGGATTACTTGGGGCTCTCTGCAACAGATCCCTGGAGGATATCTGCATTATATCACGGTACGATCTCTGTAATAGGACACCGTAATCTCTATTCAATTGATCGCTGGAGGCTCATTGCAAAAGACCAAGGGAGGCTCTGTGCAATAATCTGATTGCAATTGATTCAAGAAGGGTATCAACATTAGTGCCTGGATTCTTTCTAGAAAAAATCACTGGAAGTTTTTTGTATTGTAACGTAAGATGCTCTCAGCAATAAATCACTGGATACTTTCAGAAATAGATTGCTAGAAGCTGAGAGACTTTCTGCAGTTGATCACTAGAGGTTCTCTGCAAAATATAAATTATTGGTGATGTGTAAAATCACCAGCATCTCTCTGCACCAAACTGCTAGAGGCATTTTGCAATAATTATTTTGAAGACTTTACAATAAATGGCTTGAGGCTTTTTGTAACTGATTATAAGGCTCCCTGCAATAAAAAGCTGGAGACTGTGTACTAGTTAACTGGAGGCTCTTTGCAATAGTTTAACTTAAGCTGTGTAATTAAACACCGTAGAATCTCTTCAACAGATCACTCAAAGTTCTTTGCAGTAGATCTGGAGACTCTCTACAATGGATTACTAAATATCTTGAGGCTTCATACAATAGATGACTGGATAACTGTAGAATCTTTACCACAGCCTGCTGGCGGCTCTGCAGTTGACCACTGGGGGCTCTTTGCAATTCATCGCTGGAGGATCTGAAATAGTTTGCAGGATCACTGGAAGCTCTAAGCTATGAATCACTGAATGCTCTATGCATTAAATTGGAAATAATTTTTACTTTAGACTGTTTTAAGATTTCTGTAATAGATCACTGAAAATTCTTTGCAAGAGTTTACTGGAGACTTGTTAATATAATACTGGAGGCTTGGTAATATAACACTGGAGGCATTGTAATATATTACTGGAGGCTTGATAATATATAACTGGTGGCTTGTTAATATAATACTAAAGATTTGGTAATATAACACTGGAGGCTTGGTAATATAACACTGGAGGCTTGATAATATAAAACTGGAGGGTTGGCAATATAACACTGGAGGCTTGGTAATATAATACTTGAGGCTGGGTAATATAACACTGTATTTGGTAATATAACACTGGAGGCTTGGTAATATAACACTGGAGGCGTGGTAATATAAAATTGGAGGCTTGGTAATATAACACTGGAGGCTTTGTAATATAATACTGGAGGCTTGGTAAAATAACACTGTCGCCTTGGTAATATAACACTGTCGGCTTGGTAATATAACAGTGGAGGCTTGGTAATATAACACTAGAGATTTGGTAATATAACATTGGAAGCTTGGTAATATAAGACTGGAGGCTTGGAAATATAACACTGGAGATTTGGTAATATAACATTGGAATCTTGGTAATATAACATTGGAGGCTTGGTAATAACATTGGAGGCTTGGTAATATAACACTGGAGGCTTGGTAATATAACATTGGAAGCTTGGTAATATAACATTGGAGGCTAGGTAATATAACACTGGAGACTTGGTAATATAACATTGAAAGCTTGGTAATATAACATTGGAAGCTTGGTAATATAACATTGAAAGCTTGGTAATATAACATTGGAGGTTCGGTAATATAACACTGGATATTTGGTAATATAACACTGGATGCTTGGTAATATAACATTGGAAGCTTGGTAATATAACACTGGAAGCTTGGTAATATAACACTGGATGCTTGGTAATAAAACATTGGAAGCTTGGTAATATAACATTGGAGGTTTGGTAATATAACACTGGAGATTTGGTAATATAACACTGGAGGCTTGGTAATATAACATTGGAAGCTTGGTAATATAACACTGACAGCCTGGTAATGTAACACTGGAGGCTTGGTAATATAACACTGGAAGCTTGGTAATATAACACTGGAGATTTGGTAATATAACATTGGAGGCTTGGTAATATAACATTAAAAGCTTTGTAATATAACCCTGGAGGCTTGGTAATATAACACTGGAGGCTTGGTAATATAACACTGTAGGCTTGGTTATATAACACTGGAGGCTTGATAATATAAAACTGGAGGCATGGTAATATAACACTGGAGGCTTGGTAATATAACACTGGAGGCGTGGTAATATAAAATTGGAGGCTTCGTAATATAACATTGGAGGCTTGGTAATATAATACTGGAGGCTTGGTAATATAACACTGAGGCTTGGTAATATAACACTGGAGGCTTGTTAATATAACACTGTAGGCTTGGTAATATAACACTGGAGGCTTGATAATATAACACTGGAGGCATGGTAATATAACACTGGAGGCTAGGTAATATAACACTGGAGGCGTGGTAATATAAAATTGGAGGCTTCGTAATATAACATTAGAGGCTTGGTAATATAATACTGGAGGGTTGGTAATATAACACTGAGGCTTGGTAATATAACACTGGAGGCTTGGTAATATAACACTGGAGATTTTGTAATATAACATTAGAGGCTTGGTAATATAACATTGGAAGCTTTGTAATATAATACTGGAGGCTTGGTAATATAACACTAGAGGCTTGATAATATAACACTGGAGGCTTGGTAATATAACACTGGAGGTTTGGGAATATAATACTGGAGGCTTCTTAATATAACATTGACGGCTTGGTAATATAACACTGGAGGCTTGGTAATATAACACTGGAAGCGTGGTAATATAAAATTGGAGGCTTGGTAATATAACATTGGAGGCTTGGTAATATAACATTGGAAGCTTGGTAATATAACACTGGAGGTTTGGTAATATAACACTGGAGGCTTGGTAAAATAACACTGGAGATTTGGTAATATAACATTGGAGGTTTGGTAATATAACACTGAAGGCTTGGTAATATAACACTGGAGATTTGGTAATATAACACTGGAGGCTTGGTAATATAACACTAGAGATTTGGTAATATAATATAGTAAGCTTGGTAATAAAACACTGGAGGCTTGGTAATATAACACTGGAGATTTGGTAATATAACATTGGAATCTTGTTAATATAACATTGGAGGCTTGGTAATATAACACCGGAGGCTTGGTAATATAACACTGGAGATTTGGTAATATAACATTGGAGACTCGGTAATATAACACTTGATTCTTGATAATATAACATTGGAAGCTTGGTAATATAACATTGGAAGCTTGGTAATATAACATTGGAAGCTTGGTAATATAACACTGAAAGCTTGGTAATATAACATTGGAAGCTTGGTAATATAAGATTGGAAGCTTGGTAATATAACACTGGAGGCTTGGTAATATAGCACTGGAGATTTGGTAATATAACACGGGAGGCTTGGTAATATAACATTGGAGGTTTGGTAATATAACATTTGAAGCTTGGTAATATAACACTGACTGCTTGGTAATATAACACTGGAGGCTTGTTAATATAGCACTGGAGGGTTGGTAATATAACACTGGAGATTTGGTAATATAACATTGGAGGCTTGGTAATATAACATTGGAATCTTTGTAATATAACTCTGGAGGCTTGGTAATATAACACTAGAGATTTGGTAATATAACATTGGAGGCTTGGTAATATAACATTGGAAGCTTGGTAATATAACACTGGAGGCTTGGTAATATAACACTGGATATTTGGTAATATAACATTGGAAGCTTGGTAATATAACACTGGAGATATGGTAATATAACATTGGAAGCTTGGCAATATAACACTGGATATATGGTAATATAACATTGGAGGCTTGGTAATACAACAATGGAGGCTTGGTAATATAACACTGGAAGCTTGGTAATACAACAATGGAGGCTTGGTAATATAACACCGGAAGCTTGGTAATACAACAATGGAGGCAATGAATGTTTTTTGCTCATTTTATCATTTAAGGCTTTGAGCTTCATTTCACCGCAGTCTGTTTGCAATAAATCACTTCAGACTCTCTGCCAAAGATCACTGGAACCTCACTGCCATATATAACTAGAGTCTGTCTGCAGTAGATCAGTTGAAGATATCTGCAATAGATCGATATAGGCTCTCAACAATAGATAACTTGAGAATTCTTGTAATAGGTCGATGCAGGTTCTCTCAAATAGATCTTTCGAAGCTCTTTGCAAAATATTAAAAGAGGTTTCCTGCAATAGAACAAAAAAAGGCTAAATTCAATAGATTACTGGTGGATCTCTGATGTAGATTACTGGAGGCTATGTAATAGAACCGAAGGCACTCTGAAGAAGAAGCCACTGTGCTATAATTCACGGGAGGCTATGCAATAGATCACTAGAAGCTCTCTGGAATGATCGTTGAAGGCACTTTACAATTGTTCATTAGAAGCATTCTGCAATGAACAACTAAAGATTTTCACCAATGGAACATTGAAGGCTCACTGCAATAGATTGCTGGAGACACTCGGCAACATTTACTTGGAAGCACTTTGCAAAATATCACTGCAGCTTTATGGAATAGATCACTGGAGGCTCTCTGTGAGGCACTCAGTAATAGGTCATTGGAGGATCACTGTAATAAAGTTGAACTGGGGTGTGGTGATTTTGGTATATATATATATATATATATATATATATATATATATATATATATATATATATATATATATATATATATATATATATATATATATATATATATATATATATATATATATATATATATATATATATATATATATATATATGCCGTGCCGATTAGGTAAAACTGGTCAATTAGCAAGAACTCATTTCAAATTAATTCCTTTCTAAAATTTTCTCTTATACGTTTAAAGATATATTTTTTTCATTTATGTTAATGTAAAAATATTTAATTTTGTACCAAGAGAAACTTTGAAAACCTACCTAACCTTATTACAACAAGCGCAATTTAATTTAGCCTAACCCAACTAAATATATTTTAGATACGTTAACATTAATTTAATAATAAACAAACACAATGAAATATATTGTTTTCGTTATGTTCAGAATGATTTTGGCGAAATTATTGCATACACAAATTTTCACTTGTCTTATATGGCAAGGTGAGCGTTGCTATTTAAGCCAAAATCGCAAGTTTTACCTAATCGGCACGAATATATATATATATATATATATATATATATATATATATATATATATATATATATATATATATATATATATATATATATATATATATATATATATATATATATATATGTATATATCAATAACATCACTGCGACAAGGCAAGGACTCGAACCCATGTTGTTTTGGCCCACCTCATGGTGAGCGAAAACCACATGACGCTCTAACCCTCAGGACCACCAAATCCTGTGGTCCTGTTTGTTAGGGCGTCATGTGTATTTCGCTCACAATGACGCTCTAGTCCACGGGACAACACAATTTTTAAGAGACGCATCCAGGCAAGCTAGATGTTGTACCCGTCATCCTAGAACGTACGGTAGTATGTTCTCGGCTGACAGGTACAACATTTAGCTTAGCTGGATGTGTCTGTCTTGAAAATTGTGTGGTCTAGTGGACTTCACCCAGCCGCCTTCATACGCGTACTAACTCTCCAATACCTCATCTGCTCCTGTCTTGGTCACTCTGCCTTGATAGGGATAAAACGCGTCCAGATTGGGAATAATACCGGAGCTATAAAACATTGTTTTTTTTTATTTATTTAAATGTACTCCGTAAAAATGTATAAGATCGTCACTAAGAAACTCCGAATCTCTGAAGAAACATATGACCTCCAATTCAGCAACATGTGCTATTATCACACGTCTCCACTTTGGCACCTAGAAAGTACTTCACTTTACCCAACACCCCACCTTCCCTGCCTCTAATGTTATGTAAGGACTAGTAAACCGTACTTTAGGACGGAATCACCGAATTAAAAATATCCTTACCTGCCTCGTATTTCCCCACCTCCTAAAAGCCTATCCCAAGGAACTCTCAATGATGTCGATAACGTTACTTTCTAGCTCAACAACTTTCCAGAATTAAGTTTCTTGAGGTCGATTCTACGAGAGCACGCAGGATCATCACCACCCATCCGATGCACATATCCAGGAATCATCCGCGCCTAAAGCAACCAAACCCACTGTCACCCCTGCCATCTCAACCATTTTCTGACCCTTCAATCCCAGGACTACAAAACGTCAAGTCTACCACCCCTGCATCCACTGCTGATACATCAGTTCTATAAACTCTAGTCGCAATCACCAGCGGTTTCTCAGGAGTGAAAGAAGTTAAAACCTCCGTCACAGAACACATCATACCTGACGACCACGTCACCTGCCTTGACTGGAAAAACCTCTGTATTAACACTGCATTCTCAAATAAAACACCAAATAGTCCAGGAACAATTATCAATTATACAGTAAAATTCTCGGGCGGTCGTCAGTACACCTCATAACATCTAGTGTTATGAGTATTGAAGTGATGAAGTAGCTGCCTAGACACATATAATAAAGATACCAAGGTGTTTCTTGTGTCTTACGCTTCATCATATCGCTATTTTATTCCATTACCGCCACCATACTTATCTGACACTGTAATATGTTGGAATTTTAATTCACATCACACCTTCTCGAATCTATCTGCAAACCTCTTACACGATTCTTGGGCACAACCTCCTTCCACTAATGGCTCCGCCCACAGCTGCGACGTCTTCTACTGCGACCGTCTCTTTGGGAAGGGAACATCTTAATCAAGGTTGAGTGACTGATTAGCTCGTCTTCTACTGTATCCAGTTTCTACACTTTCAGTTAACCTCTGTACTGAATTCATAAAACCACTGGCTGGTGAAAAGTCTGCTTTAGGAAGATACCCAGGTGTTGAATTTGTTTATTATTCAGTATTTATACCCAGCCTCCACGACCCGGTGGTGACACAACCGTCTCCCGTCCCAGCCTCTTGTGTTAACTCCTCTTTGATTTCCTACAGTTTTAAGCGATTACAAATACTAATACTAATACTACTATTATTATAATAATAATAATAATAATAATAATAATAATAATAATAATAATAATAATAATAATAATAATAATAATAATAATAATAATAATAGCAATACCAATAATAATAATAATAATAATAATAATAATAATAATAATAATAATAATAATAATAATAATAATAATAATAATAATAATAATAATAATAATAATAATAATAATAATAATAATTAAGGGATACACTCCAAGGATGATATCGCCGTATTCCATAATCCCAGTCCATTGAGTCTCAATGCACGCGACTGGAATAGCACAGAGTGCAACATATGTTAATGATATAGGTACATATTAGTATTAAACACTTGAGTGCAATCATAAGAGGCATTCATATTCAAATTTATTTAATAAAAATTGCATATACGGTTCAAATTTATTTCAAACATTTTAAAGAAGCAAAATCAAGTAATATCCTTAAATATACAAGCACATTAAGCTTAACGTCGCCCTGAAGTTGCATTATCACGTTATGGGCATGGACAGCTTGAAGCTTTTCAGATGCGGCACTCAGAAACTAACTCATGAAAATCAATTTTTTTAATTTTTTTTTTTTTTAATTTCTTACTGTATCCAGTTTCTACACTTTCAGTTAACCTCTGTACTGAATTCATAAAACCACTGGCTGGTGAAAAGTCTGCTTTAGGAAGATACCCAGGTGTTGAATTTGTTTATTATTCAGTATTTATACCTAGCCTCCACGACCCGGTGGTAACACAACCGTCTCCCGTCCCAGCCTCTTGTGTTAACTCCTCTTTGATTTCCTATAGTTTTAAGCGATTACAAATACTAATACTAATACTACTATTATAATAATAATAATAATAATAATAATAATAATAATAATAATAATAATAATAATAATAATACTAATACTAATAATAATAATAATAATAATAATAATAATAATAATAATAATAATAATAATAATAATAATAATAATAATAATAGCAATACCAATAATAATAATAATAATAATAATAATAATAATAATAATAATAATAATAATAATAATAATAATAATAATAATAATAATAATAATAATAATAATAATAATAATAATAATAATAATAATAATAATAATAATAATAATAATAATAATTAAGGGATACACTCCAAGGATGATATCGCCGTATTCCATAATCCCAGTCCATTGAGTCTCAATGCACGCGACTGGAATAGCACAGAGTGCAGCATATGTTAATGATATAGGTACATATTAGTATTAAACACTTGAGTGCAATCATAAGAGGCATTCATATTCAAATTTATTTAATAAAAATTGCATATACGGTTCAAATTTATTTCAAACATTTTAAATAAGCAAAATCAAGTAATATCCTTAAATATACAAGCACATTAAGCTTAACGTCGCCCTGAAGTTGCATTATCACGTTATGGGCATGGACAGCTTGAAGCTTTTCAGATGCGGCACTCAGAAACTAACTCATGAAAATCAATTTTTTTAATTTTTTTTTTTAATTTCTTACAACAAAAACTAGAACTGGGACCTACGCAGGCTGAAATAAATCTAAATTATTCCCTAAGTAAGATTGACCAGTATAGGCCTAGAGTACATAATATATAAATGTTATAGAATGGTGTTGAGGCCACAAATATTATAGACACATAATGAAAGATTAAGCTAATCTAACCTTGGCTAATCAAATAAAGTCAAACACAGTGACTTATTTCTGATCAGAAGAGATATTCTCCAATTATTTCACAGAAATCAACTTGATTAATAAAGTTAGCATAAAATATCTTACACAGCAGAACATCAAGTGAGTGTTTCCTTAGAGAACACATCAGCACTAAAGGTTTAAAGCTGAAAAGAAAACTCATTTTCCAGTTATTGCCCAGAATCCAGCAAAATTTGTGCCTACTCAGCCTTAATCCATCAAACATTGGATCCATTACGTACGATGGACGACCATTGAAGATTGATTCCGTTCATAAATGCTACGTTGTAAATAGAAGAAAGCGCTAAACCTGTATAGGTCACATAGAACCTGTGAAATGGGAGGCATTTAAAATCCCTTCCAGCAAGGGGAAGATAAGCTCATTTCCTTGGACCAAGAGCCCCTCACCAGCAACTAGGGGAAAAGTGACAACATTGGCCTATCAGAGGATTCTTTCTCCAGTAATCGCACGGACACAACAATATGCCTACTATCATTGTATAGGTCGCTCACGCATGCAAATAGTCCAATGATTTTTGCATAAAATAAATTACGAAGCGATTGATATATATTTTTTCAAACTGATCGAATAAGACGTTGTTAAATAATAAATTAAAATTTTAAATTAAGGAAACAAAATCATTGCTGAAAATGTTCTGGAAAAAAAAAATTCCCTCTCGTTATTCTTAAATATGCCATAAATCCACTATTTTTTTTTTTTACAGTTTGCTTTTCACATTTATTTTCTATTTACAATTCTCTACATTCCTGCAAGAAAATATATGTTATTTCGATTTTTATTAAAAAATCAAGTTTGATAAAATTGGTTTGTATTGCTTTTTATTTAGATCACAACAATGGTGAAAATGTAAAGTCGAGACATTCTTCAGTTATGGACTCCAACGATTCCATGTTTTTTCTATTGTACTGCATCAAATTTCTCAACACTTAAACTAAACATATCAGGTATTATCCTGGCTCAGTGACGCGTCAGCCATTAAAGCCGTTCAAAAGAGGTAAGCAAAAATTTATTTAACGTGATTTAACAAGAATAAAAATTTGAAACTCTTTTACCCATATGATGTTACTCTCTCCCGTCGTCGTGTTTTGGGAAAGTTTGAAGCTTCACCACTGAGAAATTTGAAAGTTATCTGAGTTATTCCAGGATGCTGGAAATGGGTTCAGTAACTTTGGTTGTAGGACAGTGGAACATGCCAGTTGATTCCAGAATTTGGTTCTCATCACTGTACACATGTGTTGAAAATTTGAAGCCTATTGACTGATGTTCTCTAAAAATAATCGAAATACAGTGGTACCTCGGTATACGTCCAGTTCCCAACTCGAACAATTGTGTAAGTGTATTTTTGTAAGTGCTTTTGTAAGTGTATTTTTGGGGGTCTGAAACTAATTAATCTACTTATGGGAACAAATTCGTTCGGTACTCGAAGAGATCGGCACTTGAACAACCTACTGGAATTAATTAAAGACGTATACCGAGGTACCACTGTATAGTAAAAACAATAAGGTAATCTATTATAGGTACCCTTTCTGAGAAACCTAATAATAGTACAACTACTACTACTACTACTACTACAACTACTACTACAACAACTACTACTACTACTACTACTACTACAACAACAACTACTACTACTACTAATAATAATAACAATAATAATAATAATAATAATAATAATAATAATAATAATAATAATAATAATAATACCAATAATAATAATAATAATAATAATAATAATAATAATAATAATAATAATAATAATAATAATAATAATAATAATAATAATAATAATAATAATAATAATAATAATAATAATAATAATAATAATAATAATAATAACATGAGTGCAAAGCATGGGTGATAAATGTTGCAATAAGTAGAATGTCAGTGGGAATGTCATATCTGACTGCAATGTGTGGTGTGAATATAATGCAGATAAATCATAGTTTGGAAATTAGGAGGAGGTGCGGGATTACCAAAACCATTATCCAGAGGGCTGAGGAGGGGTTGTTGAGGTGGTTCCGACATGTAGAGAGGATGGAACAAAATAGAATGACGTCGAGAGTGTATAAATCTGTAGTGGAGGGAAGGCGGGGTAGAAGTCGGCGAATGGAGACAAAGGTTTTTTAGGACTTGACGTGCTGTTGGAGTGTAAGCAAGGTAATAATTATAAACAGATTCAGGGAAACCGGCAGGACGGACTTGAATCCTGGAGATGGGAAGTACAGTGTCTGCACTCTGAAGGAGGGGTGTTAATGTTGCAGTTTTATAACTGTAGTGTAAGCACGCCTCTGGCAAGACAGTGATGGAGTGAATGATGATGAAAATTTTTCTTTTTTGCGCCACCCTGCCTTGGTGAGAAACGGCTGATGTGTTAATAATAATAATAATAATAATAATAATAATAATAATAATAATAATAATAATAATAATAATAATAATAATAATAATAATAATAATAATAATAATAATAATAATGAATTATTATAATTTAAATATTTAATAATTAAAAACATCCACCTTAAAAAAAATGTAAACAGTTAAATTATATTAATTAATTGAGCTGTCGTTCAGACAAGCCATGGAAAAGAATTTAATAATGAAATTATTTTTGTATGTTGAAGGCAAACTGGAGTTAATTTATCATGCACTTGATCCATAACGATCTTATTCACCTTCGTTTACAGACTTTTTCCACCACAAAAAATTATCCGAGATTTTCTGTAATGCGTCATGAGTTAGTGTGTTCGTATGAGCCGTCAAGAAATGTTACTACATGTAGTGGAAAGATAAGTGGTATTTCGTTTGTTGGACGAAATATTAACATTTCTGCAGATAAGTGTGTTAGTCATGTGGAACGTCTGGTCAAGTGAGCAAGGTCTTCCCTGGCCCACCAGTCACCTTATGAGGGTGTAAGCCACTTGACCCACTCAGCGATACATACTGGTCATTTGACAGAAACCCTTTGCTTGTTTACTGCTCTCCTAAGGCGAGTGTCATTCATAAGATGATGAAATCAGTGGAGTTTTTAGTTATACTCTGGATTACAGCAGATATAAAACTTGATTAACTCTTTGTTTTCTTATATGTTCAAAACGTTCACTGAGGAAGAATTGACTGAGCTTAAGTTAATGTACAGGCATCGTTACATATATACCCGGTGATGGTATCATATCTAAATATTTCCAGTGACGTGGCAACATATGGGCTTTTATCACATCTGATTCTACTATTCTTACAATGGAGTTGCAACGTTTGTGACGATTTATTTCAGGTCTGCATCAATCATTATTCATAATTTTGGAAATAAGCAGGGAATATTTTAGTTCCTATTATTCGTGCGAGTTAGGAGAAGGGCTTAGGTGACAGGTTTATTATTTCTACTATACAAATCGCGGTTAATGTCAGCAATAGGTCCTTCCACTAATGTTTGTGAGATGGATCACTGTTGCTTTCAAAACTCTGCTTGTAACCCAGTTGTTCTGATGGTGTCACTGTAGTGCTTTCCTCCAGTCCATGATGGGAGAATGAAAGGTGTAATGGACTCATACCTTTCAAGGTGTATCTCATTATTCCTTTATACTTGATAAAGTTAAGCATTTCCACCTGCTGGCTTTTGAACTTGCATAAGAACAGTTACAGGAATAATAACACTGTGGTATAAAAAAAAAACATATACGAAACTTAGGAATTTAATTATATTTTTTTCTTTCCGGAAAATTTACTAATCCAATACTTTTTTGAAACTCCTTGTCTTGGAAATAATTACGAACGCAAGCAACAAATTAAAGGGATGATGCAGCTGGCTGTATTCAAGGTCAGAAATCAAAGAGAAACCTGGCAATACAAGAACAAGGCAAACACAGAGAGGGTAGCTTTTTTTTACCCTTATATCCCTTCACCACTCTACACAGAATTTGCAAAGCTGAAATCAGGAATATAACGATAAGACAGAAAAAAAAAAACAATTCTTCAGAATATAATAAAGGGTGTGATGGGGTCAGATCAGCTAAAATCAGAGTCTAACTCACATACCGGCAGACAAATACAACAACACCTTGGCAAACAAGCGGCTCTCACACTTTTGGTTAGTTGAATTGGGGTCCTAGAACTGCTATATTCTGAATTTCCAGTTCGCTGGCCGAGATGGCTTGTTAATGGGTGTGTTGTGAACGTCGAATCAATTGTAACATAATCGGAGCACGCCACAGAAATTGTGGTCCTTAATTATGATACCAATCTTGTGGAGCACACACACTAAACCTGAGTTGGACCATTGGTCTGTTGATGCACTGCGGCAGATACACTTATGCTCAACAAGGAAAAAGGCAACAAGGTTAAGTGCAACGCCAATGCAAATAGTCTGCAAGACGGGGTGTGTGGAATGTGCCTAGAGCAGAATTACGGACGGCCAACAGAAAGTTCCCTGCGTGAGGAGTTCTCACTGCCAGACAATTTCTGCCCTGCGACACACTTGCAAGCATTGTTCTAGCTATATTTCCCATTATCCCGGTTTGACAGATTGTAGTTATTAGTGGGATGTCGTCTAGTCGAGAATCTCAGTACCTGAATTAATTAATGAACATTGGGTCGCTGCTACATGTTCGCTGGTCACCACACACGAAGACAGGAATGCAGGGAGTGTTATCTGTGATGCCTTAACACATCAATACATCCAAGTCTGATTGCCAACGTAGGTTGGGCCCACTGCCCATCTTGTGATATACATCTCTGGGGATTGGCAGTGCATTGTCGTATGAGGATGCACATCTCAGGACATATGTTACCTTGGACAGGTTCAAGGACTTTGTGAAAAAATGAAATATAACAAGGTTGTCTAGATGGCCTATTCGTTGTTCAGTCCTTATCAAACTATTCAGTTTCTCCTCGAGAATTGATTGTGTCAGTGGCATTAGATTGTCGAGAGGCTCCAAGCAAGATGTTGTCAGTGGGGGCAATGCTTAATGGACCAAGATGAATAGAAAGAACTTACTGGGTCAAATTGCCTGTAGGGTGAGATGATTATGCATTTTAATGGATTAAGGATGAGTCCCATGTCAGCTCCCAGAGCTGTGCGACCCCAAAATGGGCCACAATTTATATATTGTGTTATTATGTATATACATGTTGATATGATGTATTATATATATTTCCCTTTCTTATAATTTTATAATGCTGATATTTTCGATAATAACTAAATCGTTTATATCTTGCTTTATATTATTATTTGACTTTGCTATTTTATTAGGTAGGATGTTACAATTTATACTATTGTGCTCATTGTTCAAGAGTTTTGAGTAGCTGCCTTGAGTTGGCAAACTACCTCTCTAACAACACTTTGCTTGTTATACTGCCGGCTTTCTGGAGTTGCTGGGCAGCAGTCATGTGAGTCACATGACTGAGTGGCGTGATCACACCTGTGGGAGGGCTCCTCGTCCTCTCTTCCCTGCTGACTCTCGTTGGAGAAAGACCTCGCTCATGTCTGCTTGTTTTCTCGTCATTTATACTCTGTTTGGTAGAGTATGTGTTCGGTGGTGAGACGAAACATACTTCTCTGGACTCTGTGTAACTCTGTTCACAGAGAATAGCCTAGACTTAGTGATTTCGATGTTTTACTGGGTTGTGTGTCACATTGACACTCTGAGAAAACTCAGGTCTCTAGCTATAGCTCTTGACCTAATTTGCTAAGACATCTGTGCACCGTCATAGTCGGGGATTGTGGTTATGCTGAACCTAGATTCAGTAATAAGTGAGTTTTATGAATATTATGGAGGATCTGCTGATGGTCCCCAGTTAGGGTCGATTTTCTATCTCCTTGTTCCTGACGCTGTGTTGCTGTGGCTTGCTATATTGCTGTTCGGCGAATTTGTCATTTATACTGTTCAATCAAGCTGTTCTGATTGTCAGTTTGTTAGAGAAGCTAGCTTATGAGAAGACATTCAGTCGGTCACTGGTCGAGTCGAGTCTTAAGAGGCATAACGAGTTTCCTGGAGCACACACATACATACATACACTTACTTGTATATATCATAGTATTATTGTAAATTGCTGACATTGTACAAGGTGGTACATAAGAGCCATTAAGATTTATGTGCCTTCAGCACAATAATATAGTTTATGAGAGAAGTGTAGGAGCTAACCTCCTAATTAATATCTTAAGTATATTTATATTTAATTTGATTTACTTTGATACCGTAGATATTCTAACTTTGTTAATAAACATTTTAAATATATTTCTTTGGTTAGTATCCTCTCAGTTGAGATCCTATTGAAATGATATTGATAATATGTCGGATAACTGGACCAGGATACTGACTTTGTTGCAAAAGCCCAGTAGCAGGCTGAATGCTAGAGGGGCATTCCTTTCTAGTGTTCACTGGAGATGTCTATTTCTAATAGATATTGCGTCATTTTGTAACACCTGATCACTGACCCAGTATGTAGCACCAGTATGTATCACTGACCCAGTATGTAACACCAACATGGATCACTGACCCAGTATATAACACACCAGCATGTATCACTGACCCAGTATGTAACACCAGTATGTATCACTGACCCAGTATGTAACACCACTATGTATCACTGACCCAGTGATACAGATGTTTAGGTCGCAATTCACGCTCATACTGAGTTCTTCAATTGCTATGCTGAAGAGAAATGGAAGTAGAGGATGCCTTGGCTGAACACGCTATGATGAGGTAACTTCATGCAAACAGAAACACCGATTCCTTGCTGTGTCCTGCTGAAACAAAATTAAAGACAAAATGTAAATGTATTTTGAAGAATAGTTTTTATGCAACATTTACTTCAATAGGTTTTTAATAAATGCCACTGACACATGAACTGCTGTTTCGCTGCCATGAGAGACTCCCAAAGCGTAGATGGTTCATTTAAAATAAAACCTGAGGGAAACGACATAACTGCTCAATTTACTTACACTTTGTTTATGCTACAAATGCATGTATGTGCATACACACCCATATGTGTTTTCCTCTATTTTCATGCTCTTATATTATGTCATTATATTTCCATGGTGGAAGTGGAGAATAATTCCTCCTGTATAAGCTATGACCTAAGAGGCAACTAAAATGCTTGGAGGAAGGGGCTTCTGTCCCTTTCTCCTGTATAAATTACTAAATTCATAAAATAAGAACCTTATAAGCTTTGGATGGTTGAATGTGCATGGATGCAGTAAAGATAATAAGAAAGAGTTGATTGTAGTATGGGATTTTCGGTGGGGAGAAATAAATGGGCTTAGGTCAGATTTATCTGAAATAATGTGAGGTAAGGAAAGAGTAGCGGTAATGTTAAATGGCCGGTTATGGGCGGAAAAGGGGGAATATAAAAGTATAAATTCACAGGTTATGTGGACTAAATTAACAGTGGGATGCAAAAAGTAGGTTATACTAATAGTTGATGCATCTGGAAAAGAGAAGGGTGTAGAGGAGAGAAATAAATTTACGGAGATGTTAAGCAAGTGTTTAGGAAGTTATGAACCAAGTGAAAAAGTAATTGTTGTAGGGGACATAAATGTTAAAATGGAAGAAACTGCTGTAGAGGGTTTAGTAGGAAAATTTGGGGTGCCATGGTTATATTATAATATGGATCTTTAATTGAACTTTGTTTAGAAAAAGGTCTGGTAACAGGTAATGCATAGTTTAAGAATAAGAGAATAAGCAAGTTCACACAATATGATAACGACAGGTGAAAGGTTGATGGATAGAATTCTGGATGAATATGTTTTTAGAGGGGCAAGAGATATATCAGATCATTATTTAGTTGCAGCTACAGTGAGAGTAAGCGGTAGATAAGGTAGAAGGATAAAGTTATCAATAAGGGGTATGGGAGAAAAATTCTACCATATGAGAGGTTTTTACAAAGTAGAAATGAAATAAGGAGTCTGGGATGTATGGCGAGTAAATGAGAGACATCTTGAGTGGTGATGGTGAGTAAAAGGAGAGTAAATGAGAGACATCTTGAGTGGTGATGGTGAGTAAAAGGAGAGTAAATGAGAGACATCTTGAGTGGTGATGGTGAGTAAAAGGAGAGTAAATGAGAGACCTCTTGAGTGGTGATGGTGAGTAAAAGAGAGACTTCTTGAGTGGTGATGGTGAGTAAAAGAGAGACTTCTTGAGTGGTGATGGTGAGTAAAAGGAGAGTAAATGAGAGACATCTTGAGTGGTGATGGTGAGTAAAAGAGAGACGGTGATAGTGGTGTTATTTCTGGTGATAGTGGTAGTGGTTGTGGTGGCGGTAGTGGTGGTAGTAATGGTACTGGTCGTGGTGGTGGCGGTAGTAGTAGTGGTGGTGATAGTGGTACTGATCGTTGTGGTGAGACTTCTTGAGTTGTGATGGTGAGTAAAAGAGACTTCTTGAGTGGTGATGGTGAGTAAAAGGAAGGTAAATGAGAGACATCTTGAGTGGTGATGTTGAGTAAAAGGAGAGTAAATGAGAGAGACTGGATGAGGTTTTGTTACATAATTTTGATGAAAATAAGAAAATGTTTTCGACTCAGATGAATATATTAAGAAACCAGGGGAAATGAATGGAGTTAACAATTAAAAACAAAATAGGGGAGTGATTAGGTAAAAAGAGGGAATATTTTGAGGAACTGTTAAATATTGTTGAAGAGTGGGGGGAAGTGATTTAAAGCACAGGACAGGCAGGAATAGCATATTTTAGAAGTTAGGAAGAGCCAGGTGTGAGTTGAGAAGGTGCATGAGGCAGTGGGTAGAATGAAAAGTGGTAAAGTAGTTGGGACTGATGGGATCAAGACAGAAGTGTTTAAAGCAGATCTGTATATAGTTATGAAGTGGCTGTTGCATTTGTTCTAAGTATGAAAGGGGTACGGTACTTAGAGATGCAGAGAGCATGCATTGTTCCTTTGTATAAAGACAAAGACTATATAAAGAGCAAAATAAGAATTATAGAGAGGGGGTGCTCAACCAGGGGTACTTCACCTCTTTTAGGATCTTTATGGTGTTTCATTGGGAATTGGGACACCTACTCAACAACTGGTCTGACGATATATCATGCAACTCCGCTAGGGAAGGTTTTTGGATCAAACAATTCGAACTGTGAATTTTGTCAGAGGAGCTCTCAACTCACGACTTTTCAATCAGTTACGTATTACCATGGATGCATGTCATCATTTGCTTTTTATCCACAAAAATGTTCAATGGATTTCCGGAGGAAATGTGACTGAGCAAATATTTGAGCTTAGAGATGAGCTCAAATTATTTTTTGAAGTTCAGGGTAAGATGGAATTTTTTGCCTGGCTTGCTAATGAGGAGTGGATCTTGCGCCTTCCTATTTGGTTGACATTTTTGAGCTTCTGAATAAACTCAATCTTCAGATGCAAGGACGGAATACAAACATATTTAAATTCATGGAATCCTTACAAGTTTTCATGAGCAATCTGGAAAATTAGTAGAGAAAGGTAAAGATAAAATATATTGGATTGTTTGAGAAACTGTTATCAATTCTTGTTGCTGGTGACAAAGACCAAGTGGTTCCAGAATTTGCAAAAAAAAAAAAAAAAATGCAGCATTGACAGACCAGGCCGCGGGGGCGTCGACCCCCGAAACCCTCTCCAGGTATACTCCAGGTATACTGAAAAATGAATTAAGCCGCTGTTTTCCTGAAAACAGTGATAAGGAGTTGTATTTATTGTGAAATCCATTTAAATTGTCAGTTGAAAAAGTTCCTGATGATTGTCAAGATGAATTTCTGGATCTGAAAACTGATTCAGGAGCAAGAGATTTGTTCGTTGATGAATCAGTCACAGAATATTGGCCATTGATGTGTGTTTCCTACCAAAAAGTGGCACAAATAGCTATGTGTGCATTGCTTCAATGTGTTTCGACATATCTTTGAGAGTCAGGTTTTTCAACTCTGTTGCAAATGAAAAAATCAAATTTTTCTCAGTGACTGTAATCTTCATCAGCATATAATAAATTGCAATACCCTGGGCATTCTATTGAACTTTTTGTGTATTGAAGTATGCTTCAGTAACTTTAGTCTGGTAAGTAATTACAGTAATTTTTATATTCATTACTAATTACTTACTAGACTAAAGTTACCTAATAAAAGTAGTCTTTTATGACAACTTTTATTCAAGTTTTAAAATCCATCAATATTTTCTATGGCTACAAATCTGTAAAACTCCACTCTAAAAAACATCCAAGTAAAATTATATGGACTAATATAGAAAAAATAAAAGATTTTCAGTATTATATTTTGAGTCAATCTAGGGAAGGAGGGGAGGAATGGCATTCTGACATGTGGTGAAAAGGGTGAATGGAGCAAAAACGCTTGAGAACCATATAGAATAAAGGAATAATGAATAATGTGTAGAGGAAAGCTGTATGGTTGAGGTATTACTGAAATAATTAAGGGAAAGACAGAAAGCAGGATTACTGATGAACAGGAAGGTTTAAGGAAGAGTAGGAATGTGTAGACAAGATAAATATATATGCGCATTATACATACACACATCTAGGTTTTTCTTCTTTTTCTTAATATATCTTGTTCTTCTTTATTTCTTCTATTGTCCATGGGGAAGTGGAAAAGAATCCTTCCTCCGTAAGCCATGCGTGTCGTATAAATCGACTAAAATGCCGGGAGCAATGGGCTAGTAACCCTTTCTCCTGTACACATTTACTAAAAAAGAGAAGAAGAAAAACTGTATAAAACTGGGATATTTTAATGTGCGTGGATGTAGTGCGGATGATAAGAAAGAGATGATTGCTGATGTTATGAATGAAAAGAAGTTAGATGTCCTGGCCCTAAGCAAAACAAAGCTGAAGGGGGTAGGCGAGTTTCAGTGGGGAGAAATAAATGGGATTAAGTCAGGAGTATCTGAGAGAGTTAGAGCTAAGGAAGGGGTAGCAATAATGTTGAAGGACCAGTTATGGCAGGAGAAGAGGGAATATAAATGTGTAAATTCAAGGATTATGTGGATTAAAATAAGGGTCGGGTGTGAAAAGTGGGTCATAATAAGCGTGTATGCACCTGGAGAAGAGAGGAGTGTAGAGGAGAGAGATAGAGTATGGGAGATGTTAAGCGAATGTATAGGAACTTTTGAACCAAGTGAGAGAGTAATTGTGGTAGGGGATCTAAAGTAGGAGAAACATGTAAAGAGAGTGTGGTAGGTAAGTTTAGGGTGCCAGGTGTAAATGATAATGGGAGCCATTTGATTGAACTTTGTATAAAAAGGGGTTTAGTTATAGGTAATACATATTTTAAGAAAAAAAGGACAAATAAGTATACAAGATATGATGTAGGGCGTAATGACAGTAGTTTGTTGGATTACGTATTGGTAGATAAAAGACTGTTGAGTAGACTTCAGGATGTACAAGTTTATAGAGGGGCCACATATATATCAGATCACTTTTTAGCTGTAGCTAAATTGGGAGTAAAAGGTAGATGGGATTCAAGGAAAATAGAAGCAGTAAGTAAGAGAGAGGTGAAGGTGTATAAACTAAAAGAGGTTGCAGTTAGGGTAAGATATAAACAACTATTGGAGGATAGATGGGCTAGTGAGAGTGTAGGCAATGGGGTCGAAGATGTATGGGGTAGGTTAAAGAATGTAGTGTTAGAGTGTTCAGCAGAAGTTTGTGGTTACAGGAAAGTGGGTGCGGGAGGGAAGAAGAGCGATTGGTGGAATGATGATATAAAGAGAGAAGTAAGGGAGAAAAAGTTAGCATATAAGATATTTTTACAAAGTAGAAGTGATGCAAAGAGGGAAGAGTATATGGAGAGAAAAAGAGAGGTTAAGAGAGTGGTGAAGCAATGTAAAAAGAGAGCAAATGAGAGAGTGGGTGAGATGTTATCAACAAATTTTGTTGAAAATAAGAAAATGATTTGGAGTGAGATTAATAAGTTGAGGAAGCCTAGAAAACAAATGGATTTGCCAGTTAAAAATAGGAGAGGAGAGTTATTAAATGGAGAGTTAGAGGTATCGGGAAGATGGAGGGAATATTTTGAGGAGTTGTTAAATGTTGATGAAGACAGGGAAGCTGTGATTTCGTGTATAGGGCAATTAGGAATAACATCTTGTAGGAGTGTGGAATAGCCAGTTGTGAGTGTGGGGGAAGTTAATGAGGCAGTGGGTAGAATGAAAGGGGGTAAGGCAGCTGGGATTGATGGGATAAATATAGAAATGTTAAAAGCAGGCGGGGATATAGTTTTGGAGTGGTGGGTGCTATTATTTAATAAATGTATGGAAAAGGGTAAGGTACCTAGGGACTGGCAGAGAGCGTGTATTGTTCCTTTGTATAAAGGCAAAGGGGACAAAAGAGAGTGCAAAAATTATATTGGAATAAGTCTGTTGAGTTATTATTGAAAGAATTAAGAGTAAGACGGAGAGCAGGATAGCAGATTAACAAGGAGGCTTTAGGAAAGGTAGGGGTGTGTAGACCAAGTGTTTACAGTGAAACATATAGGTGAACAGTATTTAGATAAGGGTAAAGAGGTTTTTGTGGCATTTATGGATTTGGAAAAGGCGTATGATAGGGGGGCAATGTGGCAGATGTTGCAGGTGTATGAAATAGGAGGTAGGTTACTGAAATCAGTGAAGAGCTTTTATGAGGATAGTGAGGATCAGGTTAGAGTGTGTAGGAATGAGGGGGATTATTTCCCAGTAAAAGTAGGCCTTAGACAAGGATGTGTGATGTCACCGTGGTTGTTCAATATATTTATAGATGGGTTGTAAGGAAGTGAATGCGAGGGTCTTGGCAAGAGGTGAGGGGTTAAAAGAGAAAGAATCAAATACAAAGTGGGAGTTGTCACAGTTGCTTTTTGCTGATGACACTGTGCTTTTGGGAGATTCTGAAGAGAAGTTGCAGAGGTTGCTGGATGATTTTGATAGGGTATGTAAAAGAAGAAAGTTGAAAGTGAATATAGGAAAGAATAAGGTGGTAAGGATAACAAAAAGATTAGGTGACGAGAGATTGGATATCAGATTGGAGGGAGAGAGTATGGAGGAGGTGAATGTATTCAGATATTTGGGAGTGGACATGTCAGCAGATGGGTCTATAAAGGATGAGGTGAATCATAGAATTGATGAGGGGAAAAGGGTGAGTGGTGCACTTCGGAGTCTGTGGAGACAAAGAACTTTGTCCATGGAAGTAAAGAGGGAATGTATGAGAGTATAGTTATACCAACACTCTTATATGGGTGTGAAGTGTGGGTGATGAATGCTGTAACGAGGAGAAGGCTGGAGGCAGTGGAGATGTCATGTCTGAGGTCAATGTGTGGTATGAATATAATGCAGAGAATTCGGAGTTTGGAAATTAGGATGAGGTGTGGGATTACCAAAACTATTATCCAGAGGGCTGAGGAGGGGTTGTTTAGGTGGTTCGGACATGTAGAGAGAATGGAACGAAACAGAACGACTTCGAGAGTGTATAAATCTGTAGTTGAGCGAAGGCGGGGTAGGCATCGACTTAGGAAAGGTTGGAGGGATGGGTTAAAAGAGGTTGTGTGCGATGGGCTTTGATTTCCAGCAAGCATGCATGAGCGTATTTGATAGGAGTGAATGGAGACAAATGCTGTTGGAGTGTGAGCAAAGTAACATTTATGAAGGGATTCAGGGAAACCGGCAGGCCGGACTTGAGTCCTGAAGATGGGAAGTACAGTGTCTGCACTCTGAAGAAGGGGTGTTAATGTTGCTGTTTTATAACTGTAGTGTAAAGCACCCCTCTGGCAAGACAGTGATGGAGATAATGATGATGAAAGTTTTTCTTTTTCGGGCCACCCTGCCTTGGTGGGAATCGGCCTATGTGTTAATAATAAAAAATAAGAGTACAAAATATTAAATGACAATATTATTATTAAGGCAAAAAAGAAACCACTCGTTGAAGAATTAGTTTGTGGTTGGGTGAGATGTTTCACAGGTCTTGCAAGTCCTTTGATGGTTGACTCAATCTCTGCAGAATGTATGGCAGTCCTGAATGCCTGAATAGGTAGAGCTGGTATTGGACACTGATGCACTCAAGAGTCTCTGATGGTTTTGAGTTCCCAAATAATTGGAGGAACTACTGGTTTTGGATACCAGAGATGGAAGAGTGAACTGCTTGCCATCAGAGAGCAGGATAGTCGCCGATAATGAGAACAGTCGAACAAGTAAGCATTTGTTCATAAACAATAGTTTATACTTCTACAATACCTCCTTTTTATATGCTTATGAATCTTGTGACTCACACCAAACCTGTGGGCTAAGAGGAAGAATATAGGTAACCAGAAAGAAGTGACATATAAATAATAGCTGAAGGCCCAAAAGAAGAGCAGAACAATAGATAATATTAACTATATTGAACACGATTCTAGTAATCACAAATACAGAGAAATTGCAATAATATAATACTATGGTCAATTAAGTATTTATAAAGATAAAACTGCTTACGTTTTAAGAAGGGGAGTGAAGGTGAAGACTAACCAAGGTTATGGTTAACAAGGAAAAGAAAATAGAAAGAAAAAGAAAGAAATCCTTTCAGATGAACAGGCTAATCACCCAATGAGCTAGGGATCTGGCTAATAGGAGGCATCATTCCCAGTCCAGCGACCATACTGGGCGGTTGTTGGTGCTCTGCCTCCTGGTGGCATTGAGATGCAACTTTATTTTCACCAACATGGCGGCAGCTGGTAGAAGGTGCATCAACACGGTCTGTCTTGAAATAGTGAAGGGCGTGTTACACCTGTCTTCTGTGGCCACAGTCTTACCTACGATATTGCAGGACATCTACAAGATTGACATAGGAGACTTATATGGTGTGGCCATAAATGGAATGACAAGAGTGTTTGTGAAATTGTCGTCAAATCACGAGTACGAACAGCTAGTCGACAGTTATCAGGATCACATTTACGCAGTTAACTCAGGCATGGAGGTGAGGATGAGGGACGTATCCCATTCATATACATGGATAAAAGTGCGAAACGTTCCGTTTGAAGTGGATCTGGTGGATTTAATGACAGTTTTCAAAGAATACGGTATTGTACATGATGCAAATGTGGGGAAGTGGCATGAGAGCCCCTTCAAAGGGCTTATGGAGTGCTCTTATTCATTGAAGGTGACCATCAGGCGACCCCCATACCATCATACGTAGTTCTGCCTGAGTTCAGGACTCAGGTTTATGTAACGTATGCGGGTCAACGATGCATTTGCCTTATATGTGGGGCTTTCGAACATGTGGCGGCGGATTGCCCGAGGAGAGGGCACCAGAGATATGAAGAGAGTATGAATCGCAAGCGCAAGGTGGAAGAAGGTAATGAAAGGTCCAACATGGAGCAAGAACAATCTACTAGATCATGGAATGAGATAGTAGAGGGTAGTGCACAAATATGCCAAACACTACCCGTTATGGCTACGATGGAGCAGCAAAGAAATAACAAGTCGGGGAGGGTGCTGAGGAGGTCAGCCCCAATATGACATTGGAAAGGGTCTTAAGCCTCCTGGATGATACACTGCCGGCATTAAGTGTGGCAGCAGGGTCAGTCTTAAAGGAAGATAATGAAAATGGTGGTGATATGGAAGCAGAAAATCCAGTGATATCAGAATTAGTGGGTGTGCAGGTGAGTGTGGAAGTGCATGAGTGTGAAATGGATAGTGGTAATGGTATGGTAGTGTCGGGGGAATCCCGGAAGAGATTGGTCGCCTCATCAGATGGAGAGGATGTCTTAACACCAGCGAAAAGGTCGTGCAAAAAGCCTTTGGTGGATGCGTCAAAAAGGGGAAAGGGAGGGTTGCAACTTAAGGAAGGTGCCAAGGGTGGGAAAGGCGTAAGTAGAGGAGGAGGCACAGGGAAAACTGATGTGATGCATCTGCCAAAATTGAGAGGTAAACCTACATCATTGTTTTCCAGTGTATAACTACTAACGTAAATGGTATGAGGGCGGAAGTTCAAAGGAAGTGGGTGGAGGTGACAGTGAGGCGTTTTGGTGTGCAAGTGGGATTTTTGCAGGAACATAATTATAGGTATGGAAGAGACTTACGTTTGGCAGGATATGATGTGTATGCTGGGTCTTCAGAGAGATTAAAGGGAGGGGCTCTGGTAGTAATAAAGATGTCAAGCACTTTTCAGTTGATAGCATGGGAGTAGTGTGGGGGGGGACGTATAGTAAAGGTGGATGGGGAATGGGGTGGAGTCAGAGTATGCTTTGTAGGGGTTTATATGCCGATGGAGTTTTCTAGGACTGTCAAGCATGAATTAATGAACGAATATCTCGTGTATGCCTTAGGAGGGATGCCAGGTGTAGCGGTAGTGGGTAAGGATTGGTACTGCATCATTAGGAATAAAGATGTGGAACCTAGGGGAGTGGGATGTGTGTTAGGGGTCTTAAGGGATGTGTTGAACAGTGCGGGGTTAAAGGATGTGGTAGGCGGGGGGGGGTGGGTTGGTTTAGCACACATACTTTCGAAAGGGATATGCAGCTAGATTGGACAGGATTTATGGGTCAGATCAGGTAGTGATTGGTAGGGTTTTCGGACCATAGAGGGGTACTGGTAGACATAAATTGGGAAGGGATGGTTAGATGGTATAGGGGCTACTGGAAATTGAATGTTAGGTTGTTGAGTGGGGAGGACAAACAGGTAAGTTTTGCACAATGGTGGGAGGGGATTTTATAAAAGGTTAGGGAGAGAGGAGGCGTGCTGGTCGTTTGGGTTGCAAAAGTATGTAGAGGGGTTACTGTACAGATGTTACGAGAGGAATGGTCCTAACGTAGTGCAGGAAATAAGGGGATTGAAAGAAAGGCTGAGAGGAATACAGAATGAACGCTTTGATGCTTGTAGAATGAAAGCGGGGATGGATGACATATTATGGGGAGATAGACCATCGAAATATGTGTTAAGCAAATGTAGGAAAAAGAGGGAAGGTATGACAGTAAATTGCATAGAAGTGGAGGAGGTATTGGAGAGTTATGTGCAGGGTCAAGGATTAAGAACGACTGAGGCGATGGGTGTGTACGTGGACAAATGGTTTGAGAAGTATTGGAGAAATGATAGAGTAGGTATAACGGAGAGAGGCACGATTATGTAGGGAGTACAGGTAAAGGTGGGAGAGAGGGAACGAGTATGCATGGAAGGACCTATTAGAGAGGAAGAGGTATGGGAGGCAGTGAATGGGTTAAGCAAAGGAAAAGCTCCAGGGGTAGATAAGATAGTCAATGACTTTTATAGGGTACATTGGGATGAAATGAGGGAATGTTTGGTACAGCTATTAATACAATGAAGGAGGAGGGATGCTTAGGAACTGAACAAAGTACTGGTGTGGTGGTGTTAGTTAAAAAAGGGAGAACAGGAGTAACCATAAGTAATTACAGGGCTTTAGCAATGATGAATGCAGACTACAAGATTTTTGCGAAAGAATTGGGAAATAGGTTAAAACGAGTGCTAGGAGGAGTGATTGCGGAAGGGCAGTATGGGATACCCAGAAGGAGCATGATTAGAGGTCACAAAAGAATAAGGAAGTATATAGAGGGCAGCTTAGAGGGGGGGGGGGGCATTAGCATTAGATTGGCAAAGGGCGTATGACAGTGTGGAGAGGGAGGTACTATATGAGATAATGAGACATCAGGGGTTTGGAGAGGAAGTGGTAGGATGGATTGAAAAAGTGTATAAGGGGGCATGTGTACAAGTGCAGGTGAATGGTCGTGTGGGGAGGGTGGTACAAATGGAGAGGGATTAAGGAAGGGATGTCCTCTGTCGCAAAGTCTATTTGCGTGTATGCAAGATCCATTCTAAAGACTGGTCGAGGAGGGAGTATGGAGGTAGGGAAGGGAGGGAGTAGAGGAAGAGAGTGGGGAGCCAGGGATAGCGGGATACGTTGATGACACTACTGTGCTCATAGGCAACGTAGAGGGATTGGTCAATGTGGGACGGATCATTGAGGTTTTTTTGTAGATCAACGGGAATGAGGGTAAATGAGGCCAAATCGCGGTTATTGGAGGTAGGTAGGTGGGTTGGGGGGGGGTAGATTGGGTGAGAGGCATGGGTGGGTAATAGTGGAAAAAAATAAGATATGTGGAGTAATATATATGAGTAATGAAGCGGAAGTGCGATGTGAGAATTCAGGTAGGATAGTGAAGTTGGCAATGGATAGATTATTAGGATGGAGGCCAGGGGATCTCACCTTACAGCAAAGTGATAGAGGTAAATACATTGATATATAGTAAGCTTTGGCATGTTGCAGTGAAATACCCATTATTGCAGGAGGACATACACAAGTTAGAGGTTAAAGTGTTTCGTTATATTTGGACATTTGGAAGACCGTGGATTAGAAGTGAAATAGTCAGAAATAGAGTAGAGAGGGGTTTTTGAGTTAGCATTGGGATAAGCATCTGCCATGGGTAGGTATTGCTCTCAGAAGACGAGTGAAACAATATCATGTCTGTACATTGTGTAGAGCCATATACGGTGATAGTGAGGGTTTGAGGAGTTTTGGAGTATTATGCTAGGAGTTATTATGTAGGTAGCTGTTTTAAATACCCTTGTACATATAGTATAATGTGTAATAATAATGGTAGAATTACCGACAATATGTTAAGTAAAAGGACACAAATGCAACTAATGTGACATTTTATTGTGGCAACGTTTCGCTCTACAGGAGCTTTTTCAAGCCGTTACAAGCGATACATGGACACAGAGGGTATATATATACTCTCCAAGTGAGGTGTAATACTATTGGTGGTAGAAATAGTAGTGATATAAGTCGTAGTAGTAGTAGTAGTAATACAATAAGGTAGAACAATCAATTTGCACATGAGTAAAAGGTGATAAAACAATTACATGGGTAGTATAAAAATAGGTTAGACAAATATTTCTGCTGGAGGTTGGAATAGAGAAGGCCTGTAGGAGTGTTCCACATCTACGATGTGCTTGTGTTGAATTAGCGGAGAGACATGATGGTAGGGTTCACTGTTCAGGAGATTCTTGCTAAGACTTCAGAGATGGTGAAGCTGCCTTGTTTGTTTAATGTGTTAGAAACAGCGATAATTGCTGATTCAAGGCACTTGCGTCTACGGAAATTAGTTGTTTCTTTGATTACTAGTCGGCGTCTTTGATTTCATGGGTGATTGTTGGAATTTCGGTGTTGTACGCAGTCGTTGGAACGATAACCTGAACAACGCCTGCGTACAACACCGAAATTCCAACAATCATCTCATGAAATTCAAAGACGCCCGACTAGTAATCAAAGAAACTAATTTCCGTAGACGCAAGTGCCTTGAATCAGCACTTATCGCTGTTTCTAACACAATTAAACAAAAGAAAGGCAGCTTCACCATCTCTGAAGTCTTAGCAAGAATCCTCCTGAAAACAGTGAACCCTACCATCACATAGTCTCTCCCGCTAATTCAACACAAGCACATCGTAGATGTGGAACTAGAAACCTCAAAGGCGGTGGTCCCAGATAACATATCTCCTTGGATACTGAGAGAAGGAGCAGAGGAACTGTGTGTGCCGCTAGCAGCAATTTTCATTACATCTATCGAAACTGGACAATTTCCTGAGGCGTGGAAGACAGCAAATGTAGTTCCAATTTTTAAGAACAGGAGGCGTCAAACTATCGACCAGTGTCTCTGACTTGTATAGTATGCAAAGTAATGGAAAAGATCATCAGGAGAAGAGTGGTGGAACATATTGAAAAGATTGGGCTCATACATTACAATCAGCACGGCTTCAGAGAAGGGAAATCATATGTCACAAATCTACTTGAGTTCTACGATAAGGTAACAGAAGTAAGACAGAAGAGAGAGGGATGGGTAGATTGCATCTTTTTGGACTGTAAGAAAGCTATTGACACAGTACCACACAATAGACTGGTGTGAAAATTAGAGGAACAGGCAGGAATAATAGGGAAAGTACTGCAATGGATCAGGGAATACCTAACAGAAAGGAAATAACAAGAGTTGGTACGTGATGAAGTGTCAGAGTGGGCGCGTGTGTCGATTGGGGTTCCACAAGGGTCAGTCCTAGGTCCGGTGTTGTTTCTTATATATGTGAATGATATGATGGAAGGAATAGATTCAGAAGTGTCACTGTTCGCTGATGATGTGAAACTGATGAGAAGAATACAAGCGGATGAGGATCAGTTAAGATTACAAGGGGATCTGGACGGACTACAAGTCTGGTCCAACAAATGGCTCCTGGAGTTTAACCCCAGTAAGTGTAAGGTGATGAAATGGGGAAGAACACAGAAGACCGCAGACGGCATACAGGTTAGGTACTCAAAGGCTGCAAACGTCACTTAAAGAAAAGGATCTTGGGATAAGCATTATAACGAACATGTCTCCTGAGGCACACATCAGTCTGGAGAAAACGATGGCAGGTTATATTTGCTTCTAAGACAGCACTCTGTACAAGGCTTCACTTTACTTCTTGGCAGAATAAAGAACAGAGCAAAACGCCTCATCTCTTGTCAGGACTCGGCCTTTGACACAGGAAGGATATGGATGGACTTAATGTTATATAAAAGGCCAGTGTTGTCAAGGTATCACACTAGGCTACACTTAGAGAATAGCGAAGAGTGAGCTTCTACACAACCAGACGGGCAGTAGACAGCTACTATTCTTTGGCTGCATCCTTCACGAGAACATCACTTCATCTGAAATCATTTATTTCTAGGACGACTCGAGTCTGAAACATGTTTTTTCAGCATAATGCCATCGATGAAATAAATCCAGTTGATAAAATGAAACTTCTAGTCCACAGATGGTTTCAACTTAATCCTATTCCCTATTTATTTGTCATATACCAATAGAAAGACTTTCAAATGAGCTGAGGTACGTAGAAATTCTTAGCTCAGAAATAAAAGTGGGGCCCCTTAAATTAAGGGTTCAAGAGGTAAGTTTTGAAGTCAGGAGGGTGGTAGGCAAGAATGGAGGGAAGAGGATAGATAAGTAGTTAAGAAAAGAGGGAGAGATAACATGGGATAGGCAATAGACTAACTTAAGCATTGAGGAAACTCGGTAGGGAGAGAGCGAAGGAAGTGAGTAGAGAAGCAGAAATATAAGTCGTGGTTTAACATTAACAAACAGTTTGGAAAGGCATTCAAGCACAGCTGGAATGATCTGCAGAAGGCGCTCAGAAATGCGAGATAACATTGCATTTATGTATTAAGTTTCTGCAACAGTTATAGAGAAATACCGGTCATAAAGATACAATCATAAATGGTTAGCGGATAAGCTAAAGAGGATATACGCAGGTGGTCCATTCAGGAACACTCTTTATGGGCCAGTCCATCCAAAGCCAAAGGAAAAATGAAATAATTTCTTAGGCTGAACTCTTCCCTTTCATCATAAGAGAAAACTTGTCATGTGCTTATACCGTCCACTCATCTTTCTCTGTCTCTTTCTCTCTCTCTCTCTGAGTATCTCTCTGTTGGTCTCTCTGTCCAACTTTCTTTCTGTCTGCCAAAGGTTCGTTTGGTACAAAATAATTAATTTTTATATTAATATAAATGAAAAATATACCTTTAAATGTGTAAAATAATTTTTTAGAAAGGACTACATTTTAAATGAGATCTTGCTAATTGACCGGGTTTACCTATTCGTCACGATATATTTTTATATTATATATATATATATATATATATATATATATATATATATATATATATATATATATATATATTATAGATATATTATATATATTATATTATATATATACCAGGAGTCTACCTGGAGGGTATTCCGGGGATCAACGCCCCTGCGTCCCGGTCCATGACCAGGCCTCCAGCTGGATCAGAAACCGATCAACGAGGTTGTTACTGCTGGCCGCACGTAGTCCAAAGTACGAATTACAGCCCGGCTGATCCGGTACTGACTTTAGGTATCTGTCCAGCTCCTACTTAAAGACAAGTAGAGGTCTATTTGTAATTTCCCTTATGGCTGGTGGGAGGCTATTGAACAGTCTTGGGCCCCGGGTATGTATATAGTAAAAGTCTAGAACTAAGATTAAAATAACATAAATATACCGGAAACAGCCTATGTGTTAATATATATATATATATATATATATATATATATATATATATATATATATATATATATATATATATATATATATATATATATATATATATATATATATATATATATATATGTCGTGCTGATTAGGTAAAACTTGCTATTTTGGCTTAAATAGCAACGCTCACCTTGCCATATAAGACAAGTGAAAATTTGTGTATGCAATAATTTCGCCAAAATCATTCTGAACATAACGAAAAAATATATTTCATTGTGTTTGTTTATTAATAAATTAATGTTAACGTATCTAAAATATATTTAGTTGGATTAGGCTAAATTAAATTGCGCTTGTTGTAATAAGGTTAGGTAGGTTTTCAAAGTTTCTCTTGGTACAAAATTATAAATTCTTACATTAACATAAATTAAAAAATATATCTTTAAACGTATAAGAGAAAATTTTAGAAAGGACTTAATTTTAGATGAGTTCTTGCTAATTGACCAGTTTTACCTAATCGGCACGACATATATATATATATATATATATATATATATATATATATATATATATATATATATATTTAAGCCAAAATAGCAAGTTTTACCTAATCGGCACGACATATATATATATATATATATATATATATATATATATATATATATATATATATATATATATATATATATATATATATATATATGTCGTGCCGATTAGGTAAAACTTAGATTTTGGCTTAAATAGCAACGCTCATCTTGCCATATAAGACAAATGAAAATTTGTGTATGCAATAATTTCGCCAAAATCATTCTGAACATAACGAAAAATATATTTCATTGTGTTTGTTTATTATTAAATTAATATTAAAGTATCTAAAATATATTTAGTTGGGTTAGGCTAAATTAAATTGCGCTTGTTGTAATAGGTTAGGTAGGTTTCAAAGTTTCTCTTGGTACAAAATTATAAATTCTTACATTAACATAAATAAAAAAATATATCTTTAAACGTATAAGAGAAAATTTTAGAAAGAATTTAATTTTAGATGAGTTCTTGCTAATTGACCAGTTTTACCTAATCGGCACGACATATATATATATATATATATATATATATATATATATATATATATATATATATGTCGTGCCGATTAGGTAAAACTGGTCAATTAGCAAGAACTCATTTAAAATTAAGTCCTTTTAAAATTTTCTCTATACGTTTAAAGATATATTTTTCATTTATGTTAATGTAAGATTTATAATTTTGTACCAAGAGAAACTTTGAAAACCTCCCTAACCTTATTACAACAAGCGCAATTTAATTTAGCCTAACCCAACTAAATATATTTTAGATACGTTAACATTAATTTAATAATAAACAAACACAATGAATATATTTTTCGTTATGTTCAGAATGATTTGGCGAAATTATTGCATACACAATTTTCACTTGTCTTATATGGCAGGTGAGCGTTGCTATTTAAGCAAATCGCAAGTTTACCTAATCGGCACGACATATATATATATATATATATATATATATATCGTGCCGATTAGGTAAAACTTCGATTTTGGCTTAAATAGCAACGCTCTTCTTGCCATATAAGACAAGTGAATATATATATATATATATATATATATATATATATATATATATATATATATATATATATATATATATATATATATATATATATATATATATATATATATATATATATATATATATATATACATATATACACTTTGAGAGTGTATAAATCTGTAGTGGAGGGAAGGCGGGGTAGGGGTCGGCCTAAGAAAGGTTGGAGGGAGGGGGTAAAGGAGGTTTTGTGTGCGAGGGGCTTGGATTTCCAGCAAACATGCATGAGCGTATTTGATAGGAGTGAATGGAGACAAATGTTTTTTAATACTTGACGTGCTGTTGGAGTGTGACCAAAGTAACATTTATGAAGGGATTCAGGGAAACCGACAGGCCAGACTTGAGTCCTAGAGATGTGAAGTTTTTTTTTTTTTTTTTATTTACAATACATTACAATACATTGAATATTACATATAGAAGTATATATAAAAATATACAAAATTTCAATCCCCAAATCCACATTTCGCTTATCCATGCTCATGGCATTACACAAATACTTCACGTGCACTATAAAAGTACATAATTTAACCTGCACATGAGTCCCATCAATAACTCTTTATGTTACCAGCCCCACTTAGGCCTCACTGGCCTGCACATATAACTATTTTTTTTTTTAATATTTTATGTAGATGCAGAATTAATCTCATAGAAACACTTTATCTCAAGAAACAGTAAAACTGATATATGGTGCTTTCGTACTTGTCATGAAAAAAACATATAAAATTGAAAAGTCCTATAGTGTGAAGACAATTAACACAATGAAAACCCTAAACCCAATAAGAACCCCCAAAACTTCAAAATTCTTAATTTGAGTATAACTGCAAGGCTCCATCATACAAAAACATTGAATACTGACAAAATCGCGTGTACAATACATTTAGGGCACATATTATCACCATATTGAGTAGCATATTTCAGGCTAAAAGTAAAAAAAAAATTACAAAAACCCGTCTCATAAAAAAAGGATACAACTGCCCTCTTAAGAAAGTAACAAACAAAACAGTGATTACGGACCCTAAATAGTACTGCAAAGCAACCCCTTCCCCCCCCCGGTTTATTAACACACAAATTCAATACACCAGGGACAAAGCCACGGAGGAATAACTAAGGAAAATTGACATTAACATAAGGGCATCCGGTAGTCATAGGTTTGACACATATGCAATATATGCTTATTACAACAAGCATAATAATAATAATGATAATATCTTTATTTACTACAAGTACATGTACATGGTATACAGGCCTAGCTGACATCAGTGACATACTACTATATAGAAAGTCCCTTGCTATGCTGAGCATTTCGGGCAGATTAGGTCAGTGTCCTAGGATGCGACTCACACCAGTCGACTAACACACAGGTACCCATTTTACTGATGGGGAACATAGACAACAGGTGTAAAGAAACACGCCCAATGTTTCTGCCCTGGCTGGGAATCGAACCCAGGCCCTCGCCGTGTGAAGCGAGAGCTTTAGCCACCAGACCGAAATGTATACTCAAAAACACAAAATATACTTAAGTAAACAAAACATAGGCAACCCCAAAGGGGTCGAAAAGCATACATAAAAAAAATGATATACCTACAACTACAACTAAATCCCTTGATAATATGATCTAGCAATAATAAGAAAGAATTCCGAGGCACACACACTTTACGTGGGAGATCCTCATAACCTTCAGTAAAGGGATACCCGTGGCCTATACCTACACCTCACGGGAACGAAGTCTTCGGAACAGACCCATCCAGTTCCAATACATACCGAAACAAAATTAACTACAAACACAACTCACATATTAAAATATGAGGAATTAATTCCAGATAACAAGCAATGAGAAGTTATAATAATATCAATAATCTTCAAACTTTTTGAAAGGAGAACCAAAAAGGGGAAACAAAACACACTTAGGGTGCACACCTGGCCCCCAAGTAAGGAAAACCCCCATTGGAAAAACCCCTGAAACCCAAAAATGAAAAACAAAACTAAACCCCCCCGTCTGAGTCTCCAAACATACCACACACATACTCAACTAAAAAAAAGAAAACCCCTACCCCTTTCCCCTAGGGGAAAATGGTGAGTGGATAACTGGGAAAAACCCCGATAAACACCCCTCCCTTCCCCCATACATAAACCCCACCAAATGGCTTTCACACCTAACCCTCCAACCCCCCTCTCCAGAGACCAACCCCTTCCCTGTAAAACCCCAGAAACTATAGCTCAGAGTTAACTCAGCAATGACCCCATTGACAAGTGCCTATAATGCTCAGAAAAAAACCTATCCCACACCCTCCCATACAACTCCTGGTTCCTACACTTAGTCCTATAAAATCTCTCGCTGTTAAAGCCCTAATCCTATCATCACTCCTAACCTCCCTCATACTCCACGAAACATAAATATAATCCAATACCAAATACATTACCACATGCCTCACATCCTTCGGGCATCCCACCACATCCAGACTTAAACATCATAACACCGATAAACCACTTCCCCCTACACCCCGTATTATCCCTAGAAACGATTCTCTCACCCTCTCAAGACCCCCACAAAAATATACAACATAACCCACAGTGTTGACAATACCCATCACCCGCCAGTCCCATCACAAAAAGCTGAGCCCTAGACACCAATATACCATGTAAAAAAACAAATCCAATCTCACGTACCTTAGGAGGCAACTTTAAACGCCTAAACCAAAACCACGTAACATTCCAATCGTAACGTGGATAGACATCCATACCTAAAGCCTCCTTTTCTCGCCTTCCCACCTTATCTAACCTCCTTACCTTCACCTTACCAGGATCTGGAATGACCAAAAGATGCCATAAAATTGCCTCACAAAACAACAAATTCCCTCCCTTCTGCGAACCTCACTCATTACCCTCCCCACTCTCACTCCTCGAATCCTACCTCGCGTTAGATATTCCTGCCTAACATATATCCCTATCAAACGCCTCTGCAATGGTATCAAACCCAGCCCGCCCTTCACTACATTAGTCATTACCACATCCTCCCTAACCAATGCCTCCTGTAACTCCAGATAAACCTTAATACCCGACTTTGCAACCTCAGAACATCTTCCTCCACTAGGGGGTATACCACGGCAACATACCACAACTTGCTGTATACCAAGGAATTGACAACGATGACCCTCTACAAGAGAGTGACCTCACCAGGCCGCCAACCACCTCCCATCCTACCCAGAGCGGCATTAACCACTGCCGAGGAATTAACCTCGCGCGCAACACTCGCCTGGTTACAAAAAAACACACCACATATCCTTAACCTATCCACTATTGGCCACCCAAAACCCTGACCCAATGCTCCCCCACTCATTTCCCCACCTCCAATAACTTCGATTTTACTCTATTCACCTGCAGACCAGTGACCAAACCAAAAACCTCTATTATCCTATTTACATTACCTAAACCTTCCATAGTTCCTACTAAAATAGTGATGTCATCAACATAACCTATAATTCCCATATCTGCAACATCATAATTACTCCCTTCCATCACCCCTTCTGACACCAACCTAAAAAAAGGGTCCTGTAAACATGCAAACAGGAGCTGTGACAAGGAGCACCCCTGCCACAGCCCCCACCCTAAACGAACCTCAGTCCCCACCCTCCCATTCACCTGCACCCTCACACATGCATCCTCATAGAATGTGCAGACCCAACCCACAACCTCCGCCCCAAACCCTTGCCATAACAGCACCGCCTGCAGCATATCCCTATTAACACTATCATACGCTTTTTCCCAGTCAAGCCCTAAAACACCCCCAGCTATTCTGCTCTCCAAAAAACCTTTGATCCTCCAATGACCCTCCCTCATACTTCTCCCCGGAAACCCATACTGACCCTTCTCCAGTAAGTTCACCAAAACTCCTTTCATTCTATTAGCAAGAATACATGCAAAAATCTTATAATCTGTGCACATAAGTGTAATTGGCCTATAATCCTCAATTGTCCCACAATCACGACTTTTTGGCACTAAAACTACATTACCTGTTGCCATGCCCCCACCTAAACTACCTTTCAATTTCATAGCATTAAAAAGCCTTAACATCCCTCGCAGAACCTCCCAATGAACAATAAAAAAATCCCCAGAAATCCCATCCAGGCCAGGGGCTTTGCCCAGTGCCTGACCCTTCACTGCCTGTTCAAACCTCCTCCTCAGTTATAGATCCTTCCATACTCTCCCTCTCTCCAGCCCCTATCCTCCCAACTATACTCTCTAAAATTACATCCCGGGATACTCCATCACTAACCCCCTGGCTCATCTTACACTCAAACCAAGCATCCACATAACAACTTAAGGTGTCCGTGGAAGGAAGAATCTGCCCCTTCCTATACCCTCTACAATCCTCAGTAACCCTCAAAGACATGACCGTCATATCTTTCTCCTGTTCTGAAAAGTATGTAACACTAACGTAACACTAAAACTTCCTCTAATCCTCCACGTACTCGCAGAGCATGACAATTTTCATTCTGCAACTCCCGCAGTTGTAACCGCAGATGATCAATTTCAGCTAGTGGATACCTCCCTCCACTCTCATAAAAATTCCTCAACTGCCCCTCTAGGTACCTCAACATTCCTATCCTTTGCCTCGCATTTTCCCTACCCAGTCGCCGATAAAAGTCCTGAATCCCCACTTTACCCCGCACATTCCACCATTCCACTAGATCACTTATCCCCCTCTCATCGTTCCATATTCGTCCCCACCAATCCGCAAAAACCTCCCTGTGATCTATCCCCTGCAACAACCTCACATTTAATTTCCAATAACAGGGCTATATCTTCACTGCCCCAGCTCATCCCATCTCTACCAACACACCCCTATGATCGGAGAAACAAAAATCCTGACATGTTACCTCACCTACCTGAACCGTCCCTGATACATATACCCGGTCCAACCAAGCTGCATAACCCTGTTTAACATAAGTGTGGTCCACACGCCACCCTCCACCCCTGACCACATCCTCCACTCTAACTGCCTGCATCACCTCCATCAAGCTCTGCAACAGACAACCCGCCCCAGAGGTTCCACATCCCTCCCTTTAATAATGCAATTCCAATCCCTGGCGATTATCGTAACTATCTGTAAACCTCTCAGTGAATAAACTAAATCATCACGTACAAAATCATCCTTTACACGGTGATTGGAAGTTGCCGGCATATATACACCAATGAAACACACCTGTATGTCTCCCCAATCCCCATCCACCCATACTATCCTGCCACCACCCCCCTCCTCCCAGGCTTTTAACTTGAAAGGGCTGGTCTCACGTATACTCACCATCACCCCACCCTTGAAATTCCCCAAACTCCCAGTATAACACTTATATCCCTTGAAACACAAATCCCTACCACACCTATAATTATGCTCTTGGAGAAAACATACATCCACATTCAACCATCTAAGCGTCACCTCAATCCATCTCCTCCGAACTTCCGCCCGGAGGCCATTAAAATTTAAGTTGAAACACCTGAAAAGCTCAGAGGGTTTTGCGGTTTTGCCACTTCGGCGCACAGACCCTATCACACCTGGCACAGAGGCCCCACTATGTGCAATACCTCCTTTCACCCCTATCCCATCATTCCTTCCTTGGGACACAACATTCGTCCCCTTAACTACATCCTTCCAGGCTATTTTACAAGACCTTTGGCTCGGGGTTTTGATATCATCCTCAGCAGCCCCACTGGGCCGCTTGCGGGATACTTCCACACATTCCATATCCCCAAAACCTTTCTCCCTATGCACCTCCACCTCAGCCACCACCACAGGCACAGAGTCAACAAGGTAATCTACCGGACCAATCTCGCAATCAGGACTCTCCGAAACACCAGGTGAGTCCTCGTCCAAGCCCAAAACACCTTCTGGAGACGAGCTCCCAAGGAGGCTCTGGATATCCTCGAAACAAGGCCTCGGTAACTCAGAGACCACCTCCAACAAGTCACCCACCATGGCAACCTGAGAACAATCCTTTACCTCTTCCTGCAGTGCTAGGGTTAAAGTCAAAACGGCCTCCTCAGCAGCATCAACCGCCTCACTCCAACTCAGAGGGACATCCTCAGTATCAAGCACCTTGTCCACACCCAACATTACACTCGTCTTGGTCGTCTCTCTTGTGTCCGCCTAAGGGACGAAATATCCCATCATCTCGGCGTCCAGGTTGCCGCTCCCTGTATTGATCACACGAAGCTGCCATATATCCCGGCGCACCACAGAGCTGCCACTTCCTTACCTGTCCGCCATACGAAACATATACTTGGGTACGAAACTCATGCATCTGAACGTATGACGGGATAGGCCTCCCAAAGTCATTTTGAGGGAGTATGTTCCCTCCGGCATCCCAGCATAAGTTCCCTGCTGCCACCAACCAATATTGGCTACGTGGATAGTCCCATACTGGCCGAATACTCGCTGAACATCCAATTTATCAGCCTCAAATGGGATATTCTTCACATTAATCCAAGAGTAATGTGCCGACACGTCACGCATGCGCACTTCCAATTCTGAATTGATGACAGTATTCTTTTCCTGAAACTTGTCCACCACTGCTTCATACACCAGTGGAGTTGAACTTCACGAAAAATTTGACGGCCCTATTCAAGGAGATACCATTAATGGCCTCATTCGGGATTCTGAAGGTGTCACGTAGAACCAATGACAAGATGACCTCAGCGTTATCTGGATACACAGCACCTTTAATTAAATCCACACAGACAGTGTTGACACGTCGCCGGTGGTATCCGCCATTGTGGTGAAAATAAAATTTCACCTAACCTCCACCAGGGGGATGACTGAGCTCACCTGTGCACCACCAAGGCTGGGGAGCAACTGATGGTTAGTACAGTGTCTGCACTCTGAAGGAGGGGTGTTAGTGTTGCAGTTTTATAACTGTAGTGTAAAGCACCCCTCTGGCAAGACAGTAATGGAGTGAATGATGATGAAAGTTTTTCTTTTTCGGGCCACCCTGCCTTAGTGGGAATCGGCCGATGTGTTAATAAATTAAAATATATATATATATATATATATATATATATATATATATATATATATATATATATATATATATATATATATATATATATATATATATATATATATGTCGTGCCGATTAGGTAAAACTGGTCAATTAGCAAGAACTCATCTAAAATTAAGTCCTTTCTAAAATTTTCTCTTATACGTTTAAATATATATTTTTTTCATTTATGTTAATGTAAAAATTTATAATTTTGTACCAAGAGAAACTTTGAAAACCTACCTAACCTTATTACAACAAGCGCAATTTAATTTAGCCTAACCCAACTAAATTGATTTTAAATACGTCAACAATAATTTAATAATAAACAAACACAATGAAATATATTTTTTTCTTTAGGTTCAGAATGATTTTGGCGAAATTATTGCATACACAATTTTTCGTTTGTCTTATATGGCAAGAAGAGCGTTGCTATTTAATTAAGCCAAAATCGCAAGTTTTACCTTATCAGCACGACATATATATGTCGTGCAGACTAACGTCTGCCATGGGAGGAGGTACAAGTGCTACCTCATATTCGGGACCAACTGTCCCCAGACCTAGCCACATTCCCCGCCCTCACGGGGCTCGTAGGGAGAAGCTAGGCCTCTCTGGTCTGCCATCTTTCCCGCCCCAGGGGAGCTAATGGGAATGGCAGTCTTGTGTGCTGCAAGTGATAGCAAGCTCTGGCTCAGGCACCTACCCTGCCCTAGAAGGGCTGGGCATGGTGTC